>CM067363.1:67885227-67990227 GCA_034401795.1 Chaetoderma sp. LZ-2023a | reverse complement strand
TCTTACTAGAATCTATTAGGTTCCAGTCAGATTAGTTTCAAAATATTCATCAACTTACGTGTATAGTTACCTTGAAGTGGATATTCTGGTATTCAACAATGAGTTGGTTAAGGCCGCATGTGGCAAGGTTAGTACAAACCAGTCGATGGGCCTAGATTATCACAACGCCTCCTCATCGAAATTAAACAATATTTCTTGCGTGACCTCCGTGCATGTATTTTTCTTGCTTTTGTCAGATTCTAATTAATATTGTCAACAATGTTCTTGGAAATGGATCGTGGCTGCTTAGTACAGATCTTATAAAATAAACAGTATGATGGTGGCAGGGGTGGACAACTCTGTTGATGTTTGACAACGAGCAGGACTAGCCTGGATAGTCCTACATTGACTCAGCTCTTAACCCTAGAAATATTGGTTGTTATTGAGTACTATGAAGGCAAGAAACCGATCCATTCACCCGTGTGAGTCCATGCTGAATGAATCAAGCACCGCACCATGTTCCTGTCCGGTTTAATTGGCAGGTCGATAGACGGCTAAAATACAGACAACATGACAGCTGCAGCAGTGTCGACGTGTGACGTCATAAAGAACTGCGTGGTGTGTACAATGACATCATAATGAATGACGTCATGAATGAGGTCGATAAGTACGTCACGAACGCATATTTGATGACGGTCTATGGGCTGTTGCACAAATTGTTTGCCTTTACTATTTAATAAATATTCTGTTGAATATTTTGAAACTAATTTGACTTGGCGCTGTTGCTGCCTATGGCAGCAACAGCACCCAGTCAAATTAGTTACAAAATATTCAACAGCTTCCCTGTATATTTTTCAGGAAATTAAACTGATGGTTCAGCATTTGTAGATTGGCAAATGTAGGTGCAATGTGCGCATGCAATTATTAATTAACTCTTTTACACTCAGGTTAGCCAATATAGCCATTGGCCTGCTTCTGAAAATGCCCATTTTCAGACCAAGGGCTGATTATTTTTGAAAATTTAAAACTGGAACGTCTGTCTCAATGACCGAGTCAGTCCATCCAGTTGTACATTTTCAAAAATGGTCTTCTCTTGGCTTATAATGGACATTTTCGTTGGTAAAATTGGAATTTTCTTGGAAAAGGGTTAACGTCAGTTCCGACTACATTTGCCCTGTACCTGCCTTACGGCGTTCCGAAGGCAATGGTTATAATGTACTATGAAGAGCAGAAGTGTTTTCAACGTCATCAACATAACGTTAGTTATGACGCAATAGTGCTGACCAATATATCAGTGGTGGAATTATTAATTTCAATCCTAATTTAATTACTGTAATAAGTATATCGTCATGAACATTTCTTACACCAATATCACCCACTGCTCTGTTGCTAATATGGTCATTTATATTCAAACTTTTTCACTTTGGATATATTTATTTCCTTCATCACATCATGCATACGATAGATTCAACTGCTTGTTTGCAATATGGTGACATTTCCAGTACATCTAAAGCTTGTGCCGATCGTGTATATTCCTTGCCGGCCATTCCCACTCTAGGTCAACTGCGCTTGAGAGCGAAACATCACGATCAGTAATTGGTATGCCGATGGACAAGAAATTATATAGGGTAATGAACCTTGCATGTTTAACAAATACATGTTTAATCTTTGAATTCACCCCTGATCAGAGAGCAGTTGTAGGGGGCAATTAGCTTCCGGAGCATTGGCAAAGGTGAGTTTTTATGATGAATTATTGAAATCCTTGCCTGTCTAATCGTTCGAAACATGCTGTCCAAAGACGCTTACGTTTACTATGCATCCACACATTTCTGATAGACCGTTTGTGTCAAGGTTATTGCATTTTAGTACTCTAGTACGCACTCCATTTAACCGAGAATCTTTGATAGAGTTTCTTCTCCCCGTTAGGCCAATTTAATTAAGTGGCTGATAATTTGTCAGCTCCTACGAGCAGGATGCCAGTCAATTACCTGGAATAGCCTGTTTTTTAAGCTGGAGTCCAAACCTTCATCAGAGTGCAGTGAGGCAAAAATGAGGGGCGGAATACATCCGCAATTCTGGTAATGCTGTTGCAGTTCGGATTGAACAGTGAACAATTGCTCCTCGATAGAGAAACCAGAGATGGTACGATCGGACAGCCCTCTCAACAAGGCCACAGTGAAAACATATTTTGCGATAAGTGACTTGTCTTTTATTCACTAATGTATATTAGGTATTTGTCTAGAATATTCACATGTTAGGCGTGACACATCATTTATTTATGGGATGAGATGAAGACGCATACACCGGTTCATCAAACTAAGACTTCATATGGCTCTGTATGGCTCTACATTTGAAATGTTGGTGGTTGAATAAATGCGTGAATTTGGAGTGAAAACAATTATTACTTTGACCATGGGATGCACTGCTGTCTTGGAATCTGTAGAGGTATTGAATACAACATTATTATCTAATCTCAGAGTCGACACAAGTCAATGACGAAATATTAACCTCTATGTCAGTGGTTCTTGCACCGATGAGTGTGAAGTTCAATAATGGGATGGAGGACCTAAACTGGAACATCATCAAAGCGTTCGTAAGATATCAATTGCAAAATTACATATCGAGGTTTAATGTTGTGTAAGCATATTAGTTATGGGGGCATTGTAATGTAAGTATTGCTAAGTGATGGCTATGTCACCACAAGTCAATGAACGTGAAATCTTAAGTGAAGATGACTCAGTAAATATATTAACTGCTAATCTCCTTAACACGTTGAATACGAAATCCCAGAAAACTCATTTACAATTCAATAAATATTATGTTAAATATTTTGAAACGAATTTGATTGACAGCTGGTGCTACGCCAGCATGTTCGGTTCCTGGCAAACTAGCTTCATAATAGTCAACAGCTTACAGGTATCGACTCCTTGAAATTAATATTCTGTGAATTGTATGTACGCAGGCACACAGAAAAGCATGCATGCCCGCACGCATGAACGTGCATGCACGAACACACACGCACGCATACACGTTCATAAACACACATACGCACGTACGCACGCACGCACGCACGCACGCACGCACGCACGCACGCACGCACGCACGCACGCACGCACGCACAACACACACGCACGCACAAGACACACGCACACACGCACACACGCACATCCGCACACACGCGTGCACAAGCACGCACTCACGCACGCACGCACACACGCACGACGCACGCACGCACTCACGCACTAACGCACGACGCACACACGCAAGCAAGCACGCACGCACGCGCACGCACGCACATACGCAGGCACTACACACACGCACGCACATACGCGCGCACAAGCACGCACGTACGCACCCACGCACGACGCACGCACTCACGCGCTCACGCACGACGCACGCGCTCACGCACGACACCCGTACGCACGCACGCGCGCACGCACGCACGCACGCACACACGCACGCACGCGCACCCACGGGCAACACACACGCACGCACATACATACGCACACACGCGCGCGCGCACACGCACACACGCACGCACTCACGCACAACGCATGCACTCACGCGCTCACGCACGACGCACGCACGACGCACGCACGCACGCACGCATGGACGCACGTACATACGCACGCACGCACGCACGCACGCACGCACGCACGTACGTACGTACGTACGCACACACAACACACACGCAGGCACGCACGCACGCACACACACACATACGCACACACGCACGCACGCACGCATTGTAATGTACGTATTGCTAAGTGATGACTATGTCACCTCAAGTCAGGTGAAGATGACACAGTAAATATATTAACTGCTAATCTCCTTAACTGGTTGAATACGAAATCCTTGAAAACTCATTTACAATTCAATAAATATTATGTTAAATATTTTGAAACGAATTTGATTAACAGCTGGTGCTACGCCAGCATATTCGGTTCCTGGCAACCTAGCTTCATAATAGTTAACAGCTTACAGGTATCGACTCATTGAAATTAATATTCTGTGAATTGTATGTTCGCAGGCACACAGAAAAGCATGCATGTCCGCACGCATGAACGTGCATGCACGAACACACACGCACGCATACACGTTCATAAACACACACACACGCACGCACGCACGTACGCACGAATACACGCACGCACGCACGTACGCACGCACGCACGCGCGCGCGCGCACGCACGCACGCACGCACGCACGCACGCACGCACAACACACACGCACACACACGCACGCACAACACACACGCACACACGCACATACGCACACACGCCTGCACAAGCACGCACACACGCACTCACGCACGACGCACGCACGCACTCACCCTCTCACCCACTCACGCACGACGCACGCACGCAAGCAAGCACGCACGTACGCGCACGTACGCACGCACGCACAACACACACGGACGCCCATACGCGCGCGCACAAGCACGCACGTACGCACTCACGCACGACGCACGCACTCACGCACGACGCACGCACGGACTCACGCACGACGCACGCACGGACTCACGCACGACGCACGACACCCGTACGCACGCACGTACGTACGTACGCACGCACGCACGCACGCACGCACTCACGCACGCACGCACTCACTCACTCACTCACTCACTCATTCACTCACTCACTGACGCACGCACGCACGCCCACGCCCACACCGACATCCACGCACGCACGCACGCACGCACGCACGCACGCACGCACGCACGCACGCACGCACGCACGCACGCACGCACGCACGCACGCACGCACGCACGCACGCACGCACGCACGCACGCACATGCACACAGGCATTGAGACAAAACGCACAAGCGCACGCACGCACGCACAAATTAATTATGTAACAACAACTCGTCTAAAAATCCATGCGCGGTCTGCAATTGCTCAGCAACATCGGTACCATCATCTTCGTCATCGTCAACATCTCATTTCCCATCATGAAATAAAAATATTATCCTTGTACCATAACAGCTCGTCTACACATCGAGCCAGTCATTCCACTGGAAAACCTTTAAAAAATAGTCTTCTTTTGACCTGTAAATGCACATTCCTCAAGATCACTGCAGAGGCCTGTTTGGGCGAGCTCGGCCACGAAAGGGGTAAGATTGGGGGGATTTGTTTAGCATTAACTCTACAGATCAATCAGAATAAGACGCACCTGTGTTTAACTGATATGCATCACAGCCAAGTAACTGGCATAATGATTTCCATGGTACACGACAAAGCACTGTTCAAATACGAAATCAAGAACAGGAATAATTTTATGGCAAAAGGGGAAGCGAATGTAGTTTAATTGCTGGTTCCTTTGTAATTACTTTTCTTCGAATGAGAATGTCACTGTCTGTTTATCAACATCCTGGACATTTTGACGTCATTGCATAGCCGCGATACTCGTCATTATGTATTTATTCATAACTCAATATTCCGATTTATTTATATTCATCTGCATATAGTTCTCCATCTGCTTGAAGACCATTCATGCGCATGCTGATGTAAGTACAGTATTCAGGCTTATGATGGGGTGAACCTCTGCACAATGGAGGAATCCAGTTTCTCAGTCAATCAAATGGCATCATAATCAGCAATGCGACGTGTAGGATTGAGTCATATCTAATTACGTTGTGAATTAGCTAAGTTTGGCACGAATGCTTAATTAATGACGGACTAAGCTGTGTTGTACAAATTGTATGTATTTACTATGTAATAAACATGGGCAGAAAAAACACCCAGTAAAATTCGTTTCAAAATATTCAACAGCTTACGAGTATAGTTTTCTGGATATCGAGATTCCGTTCGTACAGGAATCGATCGATTAGCTTATTAAAATGGCGCACGTCGTGTACGTGCAACGGAGTGAAGATCACGCAGAAATAAGACGAAAGAAATCGAGACGTCAGAACTAATGAAACTCTAGCATGTTGCTTCCAAGTAACTTGTCGTGAAAATGTTGTACTGCGAAAATAGAGGGATCCATTTATGGCTATGCCTTACCCAATTATTACATTATCGATGAGACATATTGATAGGTTGTTTCTGAAAGCGGTTGCATTGAATAATAGCATCAGTGTTCTTCAAACAGATTCTTGTAACTAACAAATAAACTAATCCCACAATTTGAAGGAGAAATAACAGTCATGTGACTAGCTGAGATGACAAAATGTCGATACCTAAACAAATACCATTAATCTAATTTGCTCTGCCCTGAGTTTGGAGTTGCAAAATGTCGAAGACAAGCGATCATCCTGAAAACGGTTTTCGTCGAAGCTAAATCACCGGAATCTAATTTAATATGTTTTGCTTTCTAGCATGCACGCAATCAAGTTGCAGCGCTACAAGTTAAAGCAGCTCGCGGAATATGATTCCGAGTTGCACATCGAGGGTTGGTAGTGCACTTCATGACCATTGGAATGACAGAGACAACTATGATTGCTTTACCCTGATGCATCTGCTGTTTGCGATATCCAATTTGTAAATAAAAGACAGGAGATGACAAGACGCTATGTCGCGAGGAACAATCTTCAACCGACCTGTGAGGCAGCACCAGCTTCCAGTCAAATTGAAATAAAAATGCAACATATTGACGCTGTTTCTCGTTGACACTATTATCACTGTGAGTACGCGACCCGACCCACCGGTGCATTTGTTGTCCATTATGGGCGTACCTAACAGAGTGATCGTTTGTGTTGGTTGCGCTATATACATCTCGTTATTGGGTAGGACTGGACTCAACGCTTCCAGAAGAAACTCAAAAACATGTTAGGTCTACATAGTATGAACTATCCTGTTGAATATTTAAAACATAATTGGGTTGGATGGCATAGCTTCCTCAGGTTTAGGCAAGTAAGCCTATTCAACTGTGCGTTTTATTTTGTTTAAGAAATATGTTAAGTTATTTCCTAGCTGTAATGTATTTATTTGCACAAGCAGACTGTATCTAATAACATATTGATATTTTCCTGGGAGTATATTGAGGCGCCATGCCTCTCAGGGTATATACACATGCATGTGCCCTTTTACGATGTGATTAGTCATCTTAGAAATGTTAATGGTAATAGTAGAGCTATGTGGATAAGAAGGCAGCGAGAATGGAGAGATTCAATCTGTCGTTCAAGTATATGACGTCATAATCAATTACGGCACACGCGGGATGACGTCACGGCCAACCTGATTAATGGATCAGGTATCTAGCCCCGTCATGAACATTTCACTGTCTGTCAAGCCTACGAATTATATGTCTTTGATGGACCTACTATTTAATAAACATTAAGTTCAACATTTTGAAACAAATTTGACTGCGTCACTCTGTCAAATTAGTTTCAAAATATTTAACTGCTTACATGTGTGTAATTACTTTGAAATTAGGAATATGTGAATTCAGGCTTGAAAGTATATAACTCAATTCATACACACGCAAATCATGAGAGGAGCTTTGAAAGAAATGGGCGGGGTTTAGCTGGAAATGGGCGGGACATAGCTAGACATGGATCCCTCTATTTGCGTCTCCTCAGGGCAGGAGGTGCAGAATGTCAAATATAATGGATCATACTGAAAGGCGTTTGCAATAAAAAAACTGGAATCTAATTTATTATGTTTTTGTTTTCTAGCATCAAATTGAAGCACGCGCAGTTAAATCAGCTCAGAGAAAGGCTTTACAATTTCACATCACAGTTTTATAGGTTCCCGTCATGACGAGTCCAATGACAGAGACAATTAAGATTGCCTTTCTCTGATGCATCTGCTGTTTGTGGAATCTAATTTGCAAATGAATGAATGGGCTGTGACAAGACGCTATTTAGCGAGGCAGGGTTTCCTATTTTTCTTGATAGAAATTACGATTCAACAGCTTACCTGTATAGTTTTCTGGAACTTGATAGTCATGAAGTTCGGGGATCGATAGATGCTAACACGGACGACGCGTGGGTGGAGCTTAACTAGGGGTGGGCGTGGGGTGGCTAAAGCTGGGTTCCTCCATTACCTGTTATAAACAGCAAGTATTGTGGAGCAGTCGCTCGTGGCTTCAGAACCCAACATTCCGGATAAACAATGCTCAACAGTCGGTGAATAAATATTTGTAAGCCGGGATCCTGTGTGTCATGGTTCTCTTGCCATTTAAACACATACATGGAATCCGGTAAAGTGATACATAATACGTGTTGCGAACAAACGGACACATTGAATCGCAGCATTATGCCATTTTCTCAATGAAAATAGCATGCGAGAATATGTTATACGTCTTAAAAACAATTGTTACCAGGTATCGACTGTCTTTCAATGTTTGGGGCATAGGCAACAAGCATATGTTTTATCAACGGAAGTGCGATCTCAACGAATCATTGTAACTGCCTCTGATATCCGCAATGGGAGATTTGCCGATAAGGGAAACACAATCAATTTCATTACATAGTGTTCTCCAGCTTTAAACTTCTAGTTAATGATTCCTCAGCATGGAGATTGGCTATATTGAATGTGTCTATCATGGCATCCCAACACACATCTATTTTTCTGTGTAAACATACACATAGCAGATCCTCCCACCCCCTTCACATACTCACTTCCCATTGCACACATCGTGATGGCCCCTGGCGCACCTTGCATTTGTTCTTGTCAGCTTTAATACAATGTGTGTACTAATGGTCGTTTTTTCTCTGTGATACAATTATTTGAATACATTTAATGGCTACGATTGCAACTACTGCTGGCGGGCGATGATGACGACTACAATTACAATGGCGAAAATGACAGAAATGGTGGTAACATAGACGATGATGACATTCACGACAATCATGGCGACGTCAAGACCTATACTGACGATGAAGAAGACACCGCCGCCCCCACTGACGACGACGATTATGACGACAATGGTGATGATATGAGTATCACAAAACCATCTGCTACGGATGCTCCGTTGATGGTGAACCTTCTCACCCATCAGGCAACCCTAATCATTTGTCTTAGAATCTTCTGATTAAAGTCGATTGCATAAAGTATCGTTCTCTTCTCTTTTCTAAATGACAAACATGCATTTTGACACAATCGAACAGTAAGCCTACTCGGTTGCACCTTGGACAATTCTGTTACGATTATCAAGGATTAGATTGATTAGAAACCCCATCTTCTGAGTATTCCAAGAAAATGCATTGGAAGTAGACGATAGCTTGCGCATCCCGGAAAATTTTTCACAAGGTCATGGGTAGTTATCTATGACATGCGGTAATAGTCTCTGCCTTCATCAATATAAGGCAAAGTTTTGCTCATGCAGAAGAACGTGTGCATGCAGACGTATGTGGTGTGTGTAGTGAGTGAGTAATGAGCTGTTGTGGCGTGCGTGCGCACACGTGTGGAGTATGAATGTTCACTGTTTCCGACTGACACTCCATCCTATCTAATCAACAGACATTAATCTCACCCCAAAAATGCGTTTCCTGAGCATATATGGTATTCAGATCACGTTTTTTAAAAGTGTGGAACAACTTTCTGAATCACACATCGTTGTATCAACAACAATTCCTCATGAAAGGCAAACGCCTATATACTCTAAGGGTTCATAATAGCAAATCAAAGGCACATCCTGAGAAGCTGTTGTCCAAAGCTGCTCCGCTTGTATACCCACATAGTCGTGTGGTCCACTACTCTAAGTGAGATATGATGTTAGGACCACGCCAGAAACAAGACCATGTTAATCTACAACAGTGCCACATCCACTGGAAACATTTTCGCTGCCGCGTGGCAACATACGTCAATGTTCACTGGAATGCTATTTGAGATTTGTGAATGTGCTTAAACTTGTCTCTGTGATTTAATGACGTTTTCAATCAATTTCATTAATGAGTCATCTCACTGAACTTAGCGACAAATTCGATTACATTCGTAACTTCAGTTGATGTGACCTAGTCATCAGTTTGACACATCTACATCAAAATCGATAACTAAACAGCTTACAACACATTAAACCATGAAATTGGATTTTGCAATGGCTACACTTAAGAACGCTTTTCATCCTGATCCAATTTATTGCCATTCCCAATTATGCCAATTATAACATTTCTGGTTGCTGCACACAAGATCACCTGGCACACAAACTCATAGTTTAGCCAAAACATGTTTTGCTATTGGCATTAGAAAATTTTGGTTCATCAGCAACCATCTTCAAGAAGATGACGATTATTACTGTTAGCGAGAATATATCGTTGCCAGAAAAATCAAGCATCTGCTCTAGCTGACAGTCGCTACTCGTAGATAGATAAGAATGTGTGGCCACGTTTGTTCAAACTAGCAGACTGGTCTAGTGATTCTTGAATATCTCTTCGCATCATCATCAGTTGCACCTAATATCATATGCTCTAACATAGCAACTCTTCTTGAATGATTTGCCCCTCTCAGCTTCCACGTATAATAGAGGACTCCAGTTTTACCTAGGGCGCCCACCTCTAGCGAAGCTCCATCCACGATTTCCTGTGTTAAGTTCGATCGATCCCTAACATCCCTGACTATGAATTTAAATAAAACTATACACGTAAGCTGTTGAATATTTGACTCGCCGCTGTCGCTACCTACTTTCAAAATATTGAACTCCATGTTTCTTAAATAGTCAAGACATACAATTCGTACAACAATGCTTAGTCCGTCACCAATTACGCGTTCGTGACAAACATATCTACATTATTCATAATTGATTATAACGTCATCATATTCATCGCGTAGTTGATTATGGCGTCATATGATTCATGGATAAACTGGAATTATCCATTGCTTATCTGACTCTGAAGTTTATGAATGCCATATGATTAATGGATAAACTGGAATCTCCCATTTTACCAAGTCCCGCACATGAGTCATATTTGCATAGTGCAATTTGTATTCTAGTGTCAGCAATGGTGATTAGCCGGGTCATAAGATCATCATTAGGACAATTTTACATATGTATGCTTGATAATGGCTGCACCAGAGGCGGTGGCCTATCATATGTAGTATCATGCACATCTATGCATTTGTATTCAGCTAAGAGATAACATATAAGTGTTAGGCAAATCGGCAAATGAAAGGCTCAACAAATTCAGAAATAGGCGATATATCTCTATTCGCATTACTCCATTCATAACTCAACATTCTTTAAATGTGATAATGGTTTGGCTTAAAACGTGAGTAAGCCTTTACATTGGCGCTGTCCTGTGTTTTAGAGACTGGGATATTGTTAACATCATTTCTCAGAACTACACGAAGATCATAGTATTGATCGAAATATCAAGTAATTTTGGCATTTGGTTGTTTTCTGTTTGCAAAGCTCTGTACAAGTAACTGAGGTAAAAATGTATACATGCATGTATTATGTCGCCAGCTTCTCTTAATCTGACTCCGCCATTGAACATTGCCATGGAGTAAATTCCACCAATGGGACACAGTCAAGGTTCGTTCGCTACCCATTATGAATTGATAGATGGTTAGAAATGGAGGGACCAATTTTTAGCTATGTCTCGCCCATCTCCAGCTACGAGCCACCCACAGACACGTGTTGGGATCGAGAGATCCCGGAAATCCATGACGATCAATTTCCAGAACACTATACAGACAAGTTGTTGAACGTTTAAAATCTAATTTGACAATATGCTATTGCTGCCAATGGATTCTAATTTTAAATCAACATGTCTTTAATTCGTTGTTAGGCTAAATCTATCATTTTCCCCGCATACCACAGACTTGAGGTACTTATATTCCTGTACAATAAATATCTTCTCACGGAAATCTTCCTTATTCTTTTTATTCGCAGTGGCTGTTTTACCTGTATCATATATAGGTGTTAGTTAACTAGGTCGCAATTGGTGGTGGTTTTGCCCATGGCTTTTTGCTGTCTGTTTTACCAATGCGCATATTGATACCAGTGACATAGTTATTTCTCCGTTGACAGTTGACCCGAAATTCAATGTACTCCAATCGCAAATAATTTGAAGGGACGTATTAAATTTGTTGCTTTTACCCTGAAAATCAAATTACTTCTGGCCCGGCAAAATATAAATATTTGTGTAATCATGTGTGTCCTTTAGTATTTCTATCGTCTTCCCGTCTCAATGACGACGAAAATTTTGCATTCTGATATGCACCGATTGGCCATGTGACCTCAATATTTGACTATTTGTCCTGAAACTGAAAGTATGTCTATCCCGCCCAAATAAGACTCGATACGCCAAATTGGTGATATTATCGTCTTGATCTCCATAGGCATCACCAAAATACATATTCCTCTATGCCCTTAGTTACCCCATACCCTAGATATTTGATCTTCAAACTTAAATTCTCTATCCCACGTGGCAAATTGAATGTTCTATGTTCTTTTATATTAGAGTTAGCAGCACAATAACCATTCCGTTGTGCACATAGTGACCTAGATATTTGAAATCATCCTAAAAATTAAACAGGCTCTATGGATAGCTGTATAATTGTATGTACTAAATTTGGTGCTACCCCTTTTTGCATTCCCATTTTATGCCCAAGAAAGTGTGTTCCGATATGCACACAGTGGCCAACATATTTGACCATTTGATCTGAAACTGAATGGATTTCTAGACAAGCAGAATATGAATGGCTGTACCCAATTTGGCAAGACTAACTTTTTACATTCTCGCAGTATGGCCAATATGCGTATCTCATTATCAACTAAGTGATTCTTAACATAGATATTTGAGCTTTTGCCCTGAAATGTAAACTCTCTCTAGGCAGCCATAATGTAATTGCATGCGCCAACTTTACTGTGTGTACATTCCTAGATTCCGGAGATATGCTGCTAAAGGTGGACAAACAGGTAGTCACGCAGGTAGGCAGGCAGGCAGGCAGGCAGGCCGGCAGGCAGGCCGGCCGGCTTACAGACAGACAGACAGACAGACAGACAGACAGACAGACAGACAGACAGACAGACAGACAGACAGACATGCAGACAGCATGACAGACAGACAGACAGACAGACAGACAGACAGGCAGACAGACAGACAGACAGACAGACAGACAGACAGACAGACAGACAGACAGACAGACAGACAGACAGACAGACAGACAGCATGACAGACAGACAGCATGACAGACAGACAGACAGACAGACAGACAGACAGACAGACAGACAGACAGACAGACAGACAGACAGACAGACAAACAGACAGACAGACAGGCAGGCAGGCAGGCAGGCAGGCAGGCAGGCAGACAGACAGACAGACAGACAGACAGACAGACAGACAGACAGACAGACAGACAGACAGACAGACAGACAGCATGACAGACAGACAGCATGACAGACAGACAGCATGACAGACAGACAGACAGACAGACAGACAGACATACATACATACATACATACATACAGACAGACAGACAGACAGACAGACAGACAGACAGACAGACAGACATACAGACAGACAGACAGACAGACAGACAGACAGACAGACAGACAGACAGACAGACAGACAGACAGACAGACAGACAGACAGACAGACAGACAGACAGACAGACAGACAGACAGACAGTTTAGTCACATTAGACATAGATGCTATGTATACCAATATAGATATTGATGCTGGAGTCAATGCTATTAAGAATTCTTTTGTCAAATTTCCTGATCCAGATCGACCAGACACGGAAATTCTAAAATTATTAGAGCTAAGTCTTAAAGGAAACGATTTCCAATTTAATGGTGAAAATTACCTTCAAATCTGTGGATGCGCAATGGGTAAACGATTCAGCCCAAATTTTGCCACGATTTATGTTGCGGAGTGGGAAGAGGAGGCACTGAACAAATCAACCAAAAAGCCTCTTCTTTACCTCAGATATCTAGATGACATCTTCATAGTTTGGCCACATTCAGAAGAAGACTTTTGGGAATTTTTTCGCATTTTAAATAACCAAGATTCAAACATCAAGCTAAAAGCTACTATTAGTGGAACATCGGTTGACTTTTTAGATGTCACGATCTATAAGGGTCCTCAATTTGATTCCTCTGGAAAATTAGAATATAAAGTATTCTTTAAGCCAACAGACTCACATCAGCTGCTTCACAAAAAATCATTTCATCCTCCACACACATTTAAAGGTTTGATCAAATCGCAAATCATAAGATTTTTTCGAAACTCTAGCAACAGGCAAAATCTGAATAGTGCATGCTCTACTCTGTTTGATGCTTTGAAAGCACGAGGCTATTCAGCCCGTTTTCTTCGAAAAATTAAAGCAGACACCATCAATGAGCTTGAAAATCTAAAACCTCATAGCGGACCCGAGTTTGAACCTGTCCAAATTAAACACAATAAACCAATCATGTGCGATGGATCAGTTTCTAAATGCGACAAAAATAGATGCAAAGTAAACAACTATATTGTAAACCAACAAACATTCCTGAGCTTTCAAACTAAAAATGAATATCATATCCGAACTAATATGCATTGTGATTCTGAGAATGTAGTCAATTGATCAATTGTGCCCTTTGCCAGAAACAGTATGTTGGTGAAACAAAAAATGCATTTAGAGTGCGTGCTAGACGCCACGTTTCTGATATTAACACCTCAGCAGATACGCCAATTGCTCAACATTTCCAACTTCCGGATCATTCAGTTGAACATCATTTTGAAATCATGCCAATAGAACAGATTCCGACCTTCGATAGTGAGGAAGAAACGAGTTCGTTTCGCAAAATCCGAGAAGGCCATTGGATTAGAACACTCCAAACAAAAGCACCATTTGGAATAAATGTAGATTCGGGAATATCACAAAAGAACAAAATTATCCCATTTCAACTCATATACAATAGACGTAATGTTGAATTAGCGAAAACCATGAAAGACGAATATTCACAGTTTCAATCTAAATTAAAGGAACCGATCAAAGCACGACCAGTAATAGCTTACAATAGAAATCCAAACCTGAAAGATTTGCTAGTAAGATCAAAGTTAGACCTTATGGTTCCTGATAACAATGACAAGGTTTCATCCCTCCCTACCTATTCTTAAATAAATCTAATCCCAACCAAAATCAATGGTGGGGCAACATGAAATCATATCCGTAGGACATCTTTTAATTTTGTGTCTGCAAAAGTATGTGTGCGTACGTGTGTGCGTGCGTGCGTGCGTTCGTTCGTGCGTGCGTTCGTTCGTTCGTGCGTCCGGGCGTTTGTTCGTATGTGTGTATGTGTGTGGGGGTGTGCTCGTACATCCGCACGTGTGTGCATCTATACTTGCGTGGGTGTATGTGTGCGTGTGTGTATGTGGGTGTGGGTGCATTAATTCGTGAGTACATTAGTGCGTGGGTGTGTGCGTGCATGCATTCGTGCGTTCGTTCGTGCATGCATTCATGCATGCATTATTGCGTGCATTCGTGCATGTATTACTGTGTGCATGTGTTATTGCATGCATTCGTGCATTCGTTCAGATGTGTGCGTGCGTGCGTGCGTGCGTGCGTGCGTGCGTGCGTGCGTGCGTGCGTGCGTGCGTGTGTGCGTGCGTACGTAAGTGCGTGCGTAAGTGCGGGCGTGCGGGCGTGCATTCGTGTGTGTGTGTGATTTCTCTATAATGTAGGATCAATTCCAGCCTTTACCTGTTAAAGCGACCTACTGATAAGTTCATTTTACCCCAACTAATCTCAAGGGGGACCACTCTAAGTAAATCTAAACTTGGTCTCGATAGGACAAATTTAGGTAAAGAAATTTGTAATTAAATTCCTGTGCCAATGCGGTTTTTTCAATGTAAAGACAGACAGACAGACAGACAGACAGACAGACAGACAGACAGACAGACAGACAGACAGACAGACAGACAGACAGACAGACAGACAGACAGACAGACAGACAGACAGACAGACAGACAGACAGACAGACAGACAGACAGACAGACAGACAGACAGACAGACAGACAGACAGACAGACAGACAGACAGACAGACAGACAGACAGACAGACAGACAGACAGACAGACAGACAGACAGACAGACAGACAGACAGACAGACAGACAGACAGACAGACAGACAGACAGACAGACAGACAGAAAAACGGACGGACGGACGGACGGACGGACGGGCGGGCGGGCGGGCGGGCGGGCGGGCGGGCGGGCGGGCGGGCGGGCGGGCGGGCGGGCGGGCGGGCAGGCAGGCAGGCAGGCAGGCAGGCAGGCATGGAGGCAAGACGGTAGGCAGGCAGGCAGGCAGGCAGGCAGGCAGGCAGGCAGGCAGGCAGGCAGGCAGGCAGGCAGGCAGGCAGGCAGGCAGGCAGGCAGGCAGGCAGGCAGGCAGGCAGGCAGGCAGGCAGGCAGGCAGGCAGGCAAGAGGGCAGGCAGGTAGACAGGCAAGAGGGCAGGCAGGCAGGTAGACAGGCAGGAGGGCAGGCAGGCAGGCAGGCAGGCAGGCAGGCAGGCAGGCAGGCAGGCAGGTAGGTAGGCAGGCAGGCAGGCAGGCAGGCAGGTTTTGAACCGATTTCGGTAGTTTAGCAAGTGACAATGTGTGCAGTTTCATTGTTAGATGTAGTACACAATATGCTGTACCACAGATATATTAACATCATGGCAATTAGCCTAAAGGCGTTTGTAATTTATGTACTATATTTTCGTAAAAAAATTTATTAACACCTAACCATAAAATTAAGATATTGTCTTGAGATAGATAGTATAGCTAGAGATTTATTTTGCGCACACAGTACTGCCACATCGATTCATTCGTTAGATAAACAAGTCATTAACGGGTGTGCGGGTGGGAGTGTGGCTTACAGAATACAACTTTGAGATAATTTTAATTATACACACTGCTAATCGGAACATTAATCTCTCGTTCCGCTCTCAGCTGACTACATTTGCTATACCCGTATAGCGAGCAGAGACTGCACAGCTCTGACCAATCACGAATCTTACAGCTAGGACCATCTGTAAGCTATACACCCACCCCATCATGGACCGGAGTAAATATCATGTATTTACTCTATTCCCGTAAATATATTTATTAACTCCTAACCATAAAATTAAGATATTGTCTTGACTACAAAGCACTACAGTTGAGATTAAGGTCTAAATATGCTGAGACTATATATAGGTGCGATTATATGTTTAAATGTTGTGTCACTGTTAATAAATTGTCTTCAGCCGCACTCGAATAAAGCACCACCATGGAATCAGATGCCGTATCGCTTAATAAGATTACTGTCTAATTTATTTTTTCAGCCGCTGTGGTACCACCATGGCGAAGCGAATGTAGTGTTAATCCGTGATATACCTGACCTACAGCAGCCAACACACGAATAAACTCGTCACGAAATAAGGAATAATTCATTGCTTTATTTTCTGCGCATAAAGTGTTCAAAGTCACTATATTTTTAAAAAATTTTCTCGTCAGATATAATATTAATTTTTTGAAGATAATTTCTTACACCAGTTACTGGGCAGAATTTTAAGTCTAGCACTGCGATAACAATCTCTGATCCCCGGTGCTATTGATACGTTTTTGACTTACGTATGTTTATACATACACTATTTTCAGTAAACGTCACGTCACGCTTTTTAAGACACAGAATTCGGGCTGGTCTGAGAAATCCAGCATAGCTTATCATTATCATTGTACAGATGCGTTTGTCTCGCAGCGACTCATGCAGAAAAGCGGATAACACAGTTTTTAAAATCGACACAGGTACAGGAATCCTTTTAGTCTTCGGCTTTCCGACATTTCGTCTGGCACCTTGCATGACTGTTGCAATAAATTTGTTGTCGCAGGGATTGGGGGAAACGTTTTTTTTGTCGATATTAGCTTTGATACCGTAAAAAGATATGTTGTTGAGGACTGAAGCTAGCATGAACAATGCTATTGTTTTTTACTCATCGAGTTGAAGGGGTTTCCCGCCCATTGCTTATATCGATACCATGTTGACTAGTTTGCCTTAGATGTATTCGTCGCATGGGAATAGGTGACGAAACTTTGCAGCCGTTCTATAACTATACCAGGCAATTGCGCAGACGCTGCCTTCCGACGTAACTCACACCACGTGATAGAGTCAAGCGGTAAAACTGAAATCAGAAAGCGCAGGCAACCATGTTCTAAAACAAATATCCATTAACACAACAATCTTTATAAATAACATCACACGTGACCCACTGTGAGTCAACATCATGCTTCCTGGAGGCATTATTGCACATGACTGCAAATACTGTAGATTTTACGATGTATGCACATTTTAACTTCTGCTTACATGTAATAAGCCCTCAGAGAGCTTAGTTTGCTAGCCTCCCAGCGGCGTGTTTCTGAAACACTGTGTTTCACCATTTCAAGTACACTATACTGTTTGAGACAACATTATACAAGGTGCACAATACCTACAGAAGAGGTCAGCCATACGTGCTACTAATATGCAATGCGAACACAGCATATGGGTGCTCATGCAATTCGCTGAATGTAATAGATTGCTGAGGTCCTTGAACAAACACGTCACGTGAATCAGGAAATCGTTCTAAGAAATCGTTCTAAGATCTTTAAGACAATCTTAGAACCTAGAGAATTGCTAAACAGAAGAAGCCACCAAGCTTGAGACGGCCAGCCACGTACGATCAGAATAGCCGACGCTACACATTCATCAATATGACGTAAGCACCTCGGAATCAAGTACAGACGTGGAACCAGCTAATTTAATTGGCCGTGCCAATTCTTACAAAAAGCATCTATGCCAGAAGTGCTAGGACAAAAATATTGCGAATTAAATAATACAGCTTTAGCATTTAAGTTTGAAGCAAATCGGTCATAAGTTATTGGCCCATATTTTCTGTTTAATGATTAAATACATTGTCATGGACCATCCAATCATCCTCTTCTACAATGTCCTTTGAATAAAAATCAGCAGTAACATTAGCTTCCCTAGGAATCCACTCAAAAGTCACTAATACATTATTTCTAATGCATAGTTTAAACATTCTGGTGGCAATTTTCTGCAGATCTGATTTCCCACTGCCTTTCCGCAAAATTGAAATACAGTTCTGATTATCAGTGTAAATTATTGCTTGTTTATGACGTCGCACATGACCAAATGATTCCAGCGTAAATTTAATGCTAAGCAATTCTCTGTGGGTAAACTCGATATGTGAGCGCTTGACCTGGCAATCAAATGTTTTCCAGTACTCAATTGCGTTTTGATATGCACATATTGACCCTGTGACCTGAGATATTCGATCTCTTGATCCGAAACTTAAACTCCTTCTCTCGCGTGTGCCACAATGCGATTCTCTCTGCCACATTTGGAGTCTCTACCTTCCTGCCGACCAGAGTTAGCGCCACAATGAGCATTCCGGTAACAACAAAATGAAATAGTGACCTAGCTGTTTGAGACTGTCTTAATAATTAAATGTGCTCTATTGGGCTGTAGTAGAATTGTATGCACGAAATTTGATGTTTCTACGTTCTTTCATTCCCATTGTATGCCCAACAAAGTATATACCGATATGAACACAACGACCAACTTATTTGATCGTTTGACCAGAAACTCAATGCATTTCTAGCCAACCACACTAGGGATGAATGTACCAAATTTAGCGCTACTAACCTTTTGTAGGCTCGCGTTATTGGCGAACTGTGTATCTCAGTATGAACTTAGTGAGCCATTAATTAAGATATTTGACCTCTTGCCCTGAAAAGTACACTCTCTCTAGCCAGCCTTAATATAATTGGATGCGCTAAATTTGGTGAGTATACTATTGTATTCCGGAAATATCCTACTATAGATAGACACACGTAGAGGCAGACATGCTTGCAGGCAGGCGAGCAAGCAGGCAGGCAGGCAGGCAGGCAGGCAGGCAGGCAGGCAGGCAGGCAGACAGGCAGGCAGGCAGGCAGGCAGGCAGGCAGGCAGGCAGGCACGCAAGCAAGCAAGCAAGGAAGCAGGCAAGCAAGCATCCATGCGTGCAGGCAGACAGGCAGGCAGACAGGCAGGCAGGCAGGCAGGCAGGCAGGCAGGCAGGGAGGGAGGGAGGAAGGGAGGGAGGGAGGGAGGCAGGCATACAGACATACAGACATACAGACAGACAGACAGACAGACAGACAGACAGACAGACAGACAGACAGACAGACAGACAGACAGACAGATAGACAGACAGACAGACAGACAGACAGACAGACAGACAGACAGACAGACAGACAGACAGACAGGCAAGCAGGCAAGCAGGCAAGCAGGCAAGCAGGCAGGCAGGCAGGCAGGCAGGCAGGCAGGCAGGCAGGCAGGCAGGCAGGCAGGCAGGCAGGCAGGCAGGCAGGGAGGGAGGGAGGCAAGCAGACAGACAGACAGACAGGCAGGCATGCAGGCAGGCAGGCAGGCAGGCAGGCAGGCAGGCAGGCAGGCAGGCAGGCAGGCAGGCAGGCAGGCAGGCAGGCAGGCAGGCAGGCAGACATGCATGCATGCATGCAGGCAGGAAGGCAGGCATGCAGACATGCAGGCTGGCAGGCAGGTAGGCAGGCAGGCAGGCCGGCAGGCAGGCAGGCATGTAGGCAGGTGGGTGGGTGAGAAGTCAGGCAGGCAGCAAGCAGGCAGGCAGGTAGCCATGCAGACAGGCCAGCAGGCAGGTCAGCAGACGGGCAGGCAGGCAGGCTGACAGACAGGCAGGCATGCAGGCAGGTAAGCAGGCAGGCGTGCAGACAGGCGGCAGGCAGGCAGGCAGGCATGCACGCAGACAGGAACGCAGGCAGGCAGGCAGGAAGGCATAACTGGCCGACATGCACACGTCAGCATCCAGCGTGATTAATGACACAGCGGTTGATACATCTTACACCGTTAGCCCGAAAGACACTCGTTTGGTTGAGCGTATCCAGAAGATCCAAAAAATCCCAAACACCTTTACAATGAGATGCAAACTGGTGAGCGAGGGTCTGCAATCAACGATTGCGCTTGCTTACTATTGATTCCAATATGAAAATATACATTTGACCTACATTATCCAGAGATTTAGTCAGACGGACATGAAGTTTAAGGAGTATGGTAGGTAGCCTATAGCCCAGGTTACTCACCATCAGATTAAAAGTTAATAACTATAACTATGACCAAACGTGCAATGGAAGTAATACCGTTCGATATTTGGGCCTCATGCATTCGAGAATCTTCAAAGAGCACGTGTCCTGAGTTATTTCCTCGAGTTAGTTGCATTTTCCGAAACTCTATACTAGATGCGAATCTGAGTAGATTGGCCTGGCTTAATCTACATCTATTAATACATACCACAGCATGCCACCACAGTGACGACGCGCAGATGCAGAAGGGATGGGCAGACAAACAGACATATGGACCTAGAGAAGGAGAACAATAGAAATAGGCAGGCAAACGGATGGACGCCGGACGGGGTGGAGGTGAGGTGGGGTGTGTGTGGGGTGGGTGTGTGTGTGGCAGGGGTTGGGGTGGGGAGGGTAGGGTGGGGGCGTTGGGTGGGGCGAGATCGAAATAGTTCAGGTAAAAACAAGCACATGCTGCTTCCCTAGTAATAACCAATAACTGAGCCAGCAATAAGGATAGTGCTGACATTCACGCCCACAGCGCACTCATCGCACTCGTCGGAGCTTGCACTCTTTCTATATGGCGAATTAACAGCCAACGCAAATAAGGAGATAGATGATATCTTACAGAACGACACATCTAGCGGAAGGCCTGCCCGTCCGGAATTACCGGTCTAGCGTTTGATTTAGGCAAATAGAATACATTCTCTCTTACCAATGTGGATTTCGTGGAAATAAGCGATGCTAAAGGTCAAACGTTAATTAGTACATGAGTTGTGGAGGTCTTGGGTTTGAACTCATGTCGGCAGTTTCGTAACTGACATGGTGTTCAGTTACCTAGCTAGATGTAGCAGACAACCTGCTGTACTATAGATATATTAACCTCATGGTAATTAGCATAAAAGCGATTGCATTGTGTTGTTGTCATACGTATCCAACCAGCTGGTTATAAGAATGTACAACACGTTTCATATTCAGGCCCATTCCAAGTCCCTTCCAACCGAATTCAGAATGAAGACTGCTAAGTCGAGTCGCCACTTCGAGGTTTAATATCAGTGATATTGTGAACGCAATAATTGCTGTTAATCTTGGCGTCTGTGTGCTGCGCATATCAATATGGATGCGAGATGATTAGGTCTAGAGTGGTAATTTGTCACAATGTCTTCACCGAGTGTGATGCTAGTTAATATTATCTTATTAGACAGCTGAGAGCTGAGAATGTTGTCCTTAGCAATGGCTTGGGAGCAGTGATGAACCCAGAACTATATCTATATATATATATATATATATCGATATATATAGATAGATACAGGTTTCTAGTTTGAAAAGCGCATATCCATACACTCTATGGAGTTAACCTGTTCACGAGACGAACTATAGCCAAATGAAGGTGGTGGTCATTAGGATGTAGGGACGGGGTGGGACCGGGGCTCGAAGGACCATCTGTCAGAAGAAACATTCGCAAAAGGCACATAATGTATTTTCGCTCTTTAATTGATACCAAACTCATATGGGGTTACTTTGCGTGAACGCCAAGCCGCACTGGAAACACATTTCCACAAAGCAAACGCATGAGCAGTTGAAATTACCTGCGTTTAAGATCTGGTAGAGAGACCTAACTGCAAATAGTATCCAATCCGAAATAATTGGCGATTATGGACCTTTATAAAGTAGGAAATACTAGCATAGACCACTCGAAGAACATGAACAAGAAATGGTCGGTACAATTTGCAAAGGCCGTCGCAGATGGTTATGTAAATGATTACAATTCTGGAGTATGCATTTGAAATAGATAGCGTGCAAAATGTAGCCTCAATGGCTTCCTGCTTTCGGATGAGGCCTTACACATTTATAGATGATAGTTAATATTCTAATTTGAATCTTAATTGGAATAGTAATATTTCCTTTTATCCGTGTTATCTGTGTGCGAAAGCTTACCAACAAACGTTATATAAGCATCCGTCTTAAAGTGTGCATGACAGGACTGGACTGTTAGAACGTTGCATACATAGATCACACATGTGCCAATGTTTAATAAAATACACACGAGATTCGCTTGAAATGGTCTCTGTTAATAACAAAAACTACGTTTGTTACTGCCAGCAACGCGCTGATCGATTCCCAACTCAAAATGTATCACGTGTATGGGACGTAATCACGCTAATTTATTTGCTTAGATGGTTATTTTAAAACGACGTTTATCTCCCTTTCACCATAATTTCAATGAAAATCAGTAAGATATGTCGGATTTTCCAAAAACTCTTTGATAAGCAATTTAGAGGAAAGCAGTCTGTTTAATACAAAATAAACATGTACGAGCGTACATTACTAGAACTGCTTACAAATATCGCGTGTACTAAAGCTAACTTCGTGACAACGCTTTAGATATCTGCCTTATTTAGTTTTGCTCCCTATGCATGGCTAGCTAGCTGTAACTGGACTGACGTATATACAGTTGGACTATCGATTGTCCGATTTCAAAAAGTTGAACTCGGAATACCAGTTTTGCGCATATTCAAATTTGCATTTCTTGCATATTTCTTACTCCAGGTCGAACAATTTATATGTGGGAGACGGATTTTGGTTGTACTTCAACTACATTGTATTACAATTGGCTATTAAAATTGTGTTTGCATATGGACTTTAAATAACAATGGACAGTGTAAGGACTATTTACGCTCCCAGGTCCCCACAGCACCCGCAGTTGCAGTAGGTTGCCAAAGACGAGTTGGTGTAAATATTGATCTCAAATAGACTCATAGCAGTAAGGAGTGGGGGTGGGGAAGACCAAATCTGACAGTTCATTTTAATAAATGGATAGTTGAGAGGTTTTGTAATAAAAGGGATACTAAACCTAATAATTTAACTTTGATGTATTTACTTGGAGTCTAGCTGCCATCATTAACCTCCTATTGAGAATGCTACGCTTGAACATAATTTGATTGAACCCTTGCGTAGTACAGTGTAATCGCCCCACCCATCCCAACGGAAACTGATAGATCAGCCACATTATTTGACCTCAAGGTAATTAATAACTGCATTTATGCATTTTGGTTGCTTACACCTGCAGGGAGATGGCATGACAATTTTCAAAAGTTTGATGCACCCGAACGGACATGTGTGCTGCGGTTATCACGTTGCGTTACGTTACCAGCCTATCCACCTGCCACTTATCCAGAGAAGAACGCCGTGCCATGCTTGATTCATTTCACTTACTCTCACGGATGAATGGATGAATGGATGTGTCTCACACTTTTATAGCACTGGATAATGATCAACAATTCCCGGGTAAAAAGCTGAGTTAATGTACGACTATCAATATCACTACTGACTCGCTGACAAACAGCAATACGATTGCACAATATAAAGCGTGTTACCATGCAGATTTGTTAAATAGCAAATTGCACCATGACTCATGTACAGACCCTTCTACAATTCACCTTTCCAGAGTATCCATCTATCAAGCTGACGTCATATGACGTCATAATTTACTAAGCTGCGTGTAGGCTGACGTCATAATCATTACGTCATAAGTGATTCTATTAGGCCCATCTTTAACTCTTAGTAGGTCGACACGTTGTACGAATTGTATGTCTCTAATATTTAATAAACATGCTGTTGACTATTTTGAAACTATTAGCTTCAAAATATTCAACATCTTACCTGTACTGTTTTCTGGAAATTGCTAGGCAGGACGTTCAGCGATCGATCGAGCCCAACACGCGCGAGGTGTGGGTGGAGCTTAGCTAAAGATGGGCGGGACCAAGCTCTACATGGAAAGGTCCATTATACCTGGAACCTGAGCGGCAAATCATACAAGAAATGATATTGACTCCGGTACATGGTGGGGTGGGTGTGTGGCTTAATGATGGTCCTATCTGTAAGACACGTGATTGGTCAGAGCTCTGCAGTCTCTGCTTGCTATACGGGTATAGCAAATGTAGCCAGCTGAGAGCGGACACAAGAGATTAATGTTCCGCTTAGCTGTGTGTATATTTAAATTACCTCAAAATTGAATTCTGTAAGTCACACTAACAAGGTTTTTAGATTTGCTTACTTTTCAATTGTGTGTGTAAAGTGAGTATTATTGTTGCGCTTAGCTGTAGGCATATGTTGTAGAATTGTTACACAATTCGAAGTAATCACTAAAATGATGGAGCAGGATAATGTGCCTCTTGCAGCGGCAGGTGATACTGGTACCAGTGAAGGTAACAAGGAAAGTCAATCTTGTGATAGAGATATGAGAAGACAATTTGAAATAATGAGAAAGTTATTAGATTCGTTAGCCGAGGCAACGGAAAAGAACACGGTTCAGGAGAGGGAAATTGCTAGGTTGGAAGGAAAGATTGAAGGGAAGAACCGCTCTTCAAAAATTCAATGCAAACTGAAGGAATACTTAATAGGCATGACCGAACAAATCCAGTGGCATGCCAAAACAATGACATGCAAAAGGTGATAAAGGTAGTTGATACCATGAAGGATAAACTGCTACACCGGAAATGCGAGATACAGCTTGCCAACACGCATTAGAAATAATTTATTAGTGACTTTCGAGTGGATCCCTAGGGAAGCTAATGTTACTGCTGATTTTTATTCAAAGGAAATTGTAGAAGAGGATGATTGGATGGTCCATGACAATGTATTTAATCAGTTAAACCGAAAATATGGGCCAATAACTTATGACCGATTTGCTTCAAACTTAAATGCTAAAGCTGTATTATTTAATTCGCGCTATTTTTGTCCTAGCACTTCTGGCATATATGCTTTTTGTCAGAATTGGCACGGCCGCTTAAATTAGCTGGTTCCACGTCTGTAGTTGATTCCGAGGTGCTTACGTCATATTGATGAATGTGTAGCGTCGGCTATTCTGATTGTACCTGACTGGCCGTCTCAAACTTGGTGGTCTCTTCACTTTAGCAATTGTCTAGGTTCTAAGATTGTCATAAAGATCTTAGAACGGTTTCCTGATTCACGTGACGTGTTTGTTCAAAGATCTCAGCAATCTATTACATTCAGTGAATTACACGAGCACCCATATGCTGTTTTCGTGTTGCATATTAGTAGCAGGTATGGCTGACCTCTTCTGTAGGTAGTGTGCACCTTGCATAATGTTGTCTCGAACAGTATACCTTACTTGAAATGTTGAAACACATTGTTCCAGGAGGCTAGATAATTCTAAGCTCTCTGAGGGCTTATTAAATATAGGCAGATTTTTAAATATGTATACCTCGTAAAATCTACAGTATTTGCAGTCATGTGCAATAATGCTTCCAGGAAGCATGCCGTTGACTCACAGTGGGTAACGTGTGATGTTATTTATAAAGATTGTTGTGTTAATGGAATTTTGTTTTAGAACATGACTGCCTGCCTTTTCTGATTTCTGGTTTACCGCTTGACTCTATCACGTGGTGTGAGCTACGGCGTAAGGCAGCGTCTGCGCAATTGCCAGGTAGTGTTATAGAACATCTGCATAGTTTGGTCACTTTTTCCCATGCGCCGAGGACATCTAAGGCATACTCGTCAGCATGGTATCGATTTGGGCGGGAAACCATCACCTCCAAACCGATGATTCAAAGACAATGGCATTGTTCATGGCAGCTTCAGTCCACAGCAGCATATCGTCAGTAAATTCGGCTTTTTACGGTATCAAAGCTTAATTCGACAAAAACAACGTTTCCTCCAATCCCTGTGACAACAACTTTATTGCAACAGTCATAGAAGGTGCCAGACGAAATGCCGGAAAGCCTACAACAACAAAAAATCCTCTACCTGTGTCCATTTTAAAAACTGTGTTATCCGGTTTTCTGCATAGGTCGCTGCGAGACAGCATATGTACAATGATGCTGATAGGCTACGCTGGATTTCTCAGACCAGCCGAAATTCTGGGTCTCAAAAAACGTGACGTGACGTTTACTGTCAAGAGTGTCTGCATAAACATAAGTAAGTAAAAAACTGATCAATGGCACCGGGGATCAGAGATTGTCATCGCAGTGCTAGACTCAAAATTCTACCCAGTATCTGTTTTAAGAAATATAGTGGCCATGAACACACCAACACAAGAGATTAATTTTCCGTTCAGCTGTGTGTATAATTCAAATTCTCTCAAAGTTGCGTGCTGTAAGTCACTCCCACCCGCCCACCCTATAATGGCGTGTTTATCTAACGAATGAATTGATATAGCAGTACTGTGTGAGCGAATTTCTATCTATCCAAGACAATATCTTAATTTTATGGTTAGGAGTTAATAAATTTATTTACGGAAATATAGTAAATAAGTGCTGTTAAGGGAGCGGATACGGTACAACTGAGGTTGATGCAAAGCGATAGTGTAGAGTCTCTAGACATGTCTGCTAGTTTGAACAAATGCGGCTCTATATTCTTATCTATCTGCGAGTAGCGACTGCCAGTTAGACTGGATGATTGACTCTTGTGACAAAGATATCGTTCTCACAATACTGTATCGACAGCTCATCGTTATCAGTACTAATCATCATCTTCTTGAAAATGGTTGCTGGTGAAACGTGTAGCGGTGTAAAACAGCAATGGTGTTCAACAGAACTGTTTTCTAGTGCCAATATCAAAACATGTTTTGATAAACTATAAGTTTCTGTACCAGTCGATCTTCTGCGCAGCAACCAGAAATGTTATAATGGGCAGGATGGAAATGGTAATAAAATGGATCAGCATTGAAAGCGTTCTTAAGACGGTCATTGCAAAATCTAATTCCACGATATAATGTTTTGTAAACTGTTTAGTTATGTGTACATTTTTATGTAACTATTGCAAGGTGATGACTATCTGATTATGTCACCTTAATTTAGGTGACGAATGGACACGACCGCGTTGCAAAGATCAGTATGGTGACTCATTAATGAAATTGATAGAAAATGCCATTAAGCCACAGGGACAAGCTTAAGGAAATTCACAAATCTCGAATATCATTCGAATGCACATCGATATGGTGCCGCGTGGTGGTTAACATGGTTACAGTGGGTGTGATACAGCAGTAGACTAATATAGTCTTATTTCTGGCTTAGTTCTAATATCATGTCATCATAGTGTAGTGGAACATGCGCGTGTGTGAATATAAAAGCTACGTAGCTTTGGACAACAGCTTCTCGGGATGTGCATTTGTTACACTTACAGTATATAGGCGTGTGTCTGTCATGGACAATTGTTTTCGAAGGTGTGCGGTGTGATTCAGAAAGTTGATTCACATATTAGAAAAACGTGATCTGAAAAAGTAAAAGTAAAATTTAATATCACACATGCTGAGGAAACGCATTTACGAGTGAAATTATTGTTTGTTGACTAGAGAGGATAGCACGTCAGTCAGAAACTGTCGGCATTCACACGCCCGCACGTGCGCGCACGCACGTCTGCACACTCAGTTACTCACTCAGACGCACATACATCTGCACGCACACACTCTTTTACATGAACAAAGCCTTGCATTATCTTGCAGCTATACAATGATAAAAGCGGAAAGTATTACTACATGCCTTTGAAAACTACCCATTAGCTTGTGAAGAGATTTCTCGGATGCCCACGCTATCGTCTACGTTAAATCTATTTTTCATAGAATACTCAGCAGATAGATTTTCTAATAAAGCTAAACGTCTTTAATCGGAATTAATCAAAGAGACAGACGTGTAAGCCTACTGTTGCATGTTGGCAGAATGTACATTTGACCCTTAGAAAACAAGAGAGCAGGATAGTTTATGTAGACAGAATATTAGACAAATTATGCGGTTTGCCTGATAGGCGAGAAAGTCAGCCAGCGATAAAGCATCCGTAGCGCATAGTTCAGTGATCTTCGTCATCGTCGTAATTGGCATCGTAGTTGTAGTCACAGTGTCATCGTCGTCGTCATCTTCATCATTATCATAGTTCTTGACGTCGCCATGACTGTCATCGATCCCATCATCGTCTATGTAACCACCATTTCTGTCATTTTCGTAATTGCTCTTGTCGTCGTCATAATCGCCCACCAAAAATGGTTGCCGTCTTGACCTTCGATGGCATTCAATAATTGTATCACAGAGAAACAGACTAATTATTTCAGCAACCATTACTACATATTAAAGCTGACAAGAACAAATATACGGTACCGTGTGTCATGGTGAGTGAGTATGTGAAGGAGATCTGAGAATCTGTCATGGGTATGTTTACACAGACAAAAGTATTGTGTTGTGAGCTGCCATGATAGGCACAATCTGCTCACATTCAATATAGATCAATCTCCGCGCTGCGGTATCATTAACTATAATGCTATAGAGCTGGAGGACACGATGCAATGTACTTGATTGATTTTCTCTTATCGCCAAACCTGCCATTACGGAGCCTAGAGGCGGTTACAATGATTTGTTGAGATCGCACATCATGCCCATTGATAAAACATATGCTTGTTGCATATGCCCCCAAACCTTTAAAGACAGTTAATACTTGTCAGCAATTGCTCTTAAAACGTTTTGCATTTTCTCGCATGATTATTTTGCAGGGTTCTTAGAGAAAATGGCATAATGCTGCGATTCCACGTGTCTGTTTGTGGACCCTCAATAAATATATGTATCCTTATTACATGAGTCCATGTATGTGTTTAAATAGAAAGAGTACCATGACATCCAGGATCCCGGCTTACAAGTATGTAATCCACCGAGCTGTTGAACAATGTCTAACCGGCATATTCGGTTCTGAAACTACAAATGACTACGCCACAATACTAACTGCTTATAACAGGCAATGGGGAATCCAGTTTTAGCTATGCCCCGTCCACCTCTAGTTACGCCTCACACACCCGTCGCTCGTGTTTAGATCGATCGATCCCTGAACTCCTTGACTATAAATTTCCAGAAAACTATATAGGTAAGCAGTTGAATCGTAATATCGATCATGAAAAACCCTGCCTCTTTACATTGCGTTTTATCACAGCCCATTCGTTCATTTGCAGATTTGATATCGCAAACAGCAGATGCATCAGAGAAAAGCAATCTTAATTGTCTCTGTCATAGAAATGATGCACTAACAGCACAGTGATGTGCAAATCGGAATCCGTTTCCCTCCAAGCTGCTTTAACAAGTAGTGCTGCAATTTGATAGCTCGAATGCTAGAAAGCAAACTCATGGCAAATTAGATTTCAGTGATGTATTGAAAACAGTTTTCAGGATGATCGCTTGTATTCGACATTCTTCACTTTCCAGCTAGAGGCAATCCAAATAGAAAGATTCATTTATAGCTAGGCCGCTTATTTCTAGCTAAGACCCGCCAATTTCTAGCTTTGCTCCATCCATGATTTTCGTGTACAGGGATCCATTTATATATATTTGATCCCTAAATTCAGAGCATCCCACTTTCAAACTATACATGTAGTCTGTTGATATTTTGAAATTAATTTGACTGGGCGCAGTTGGCGGCAACATCGCCCAGTCGAATTAGTTTCAAAATATTCAATATAAGGTTTATTAAACAGTAAATCAATCAGAACATACTATTCGTATACTTTGCAGACTTTGAAATGTTCATGACGAAGCTAGATACTTCATTCATTCCGCATATTTACTGTGACGTCCGCCATCATGTGAGGTAATTGATTATGATGTCATATGATTTTGTGACAGATAGGATATGTTTATTTTCGTGCGTTCGTATCCGCATAACTCTGCTATTACTATTACAATTTCTAAGATGACTAACCACATCATAACAGGGCGCATGCCTGGGTATATACCCTGAGAGACATGGTGGATCAATACTATCTCAGTAAAATAGCAATATGTTATTGGATACACTCAGCTTGTGCAAATACATTACAGTACAGCGCGGAAATAACATAACAAGATAAAAAGCGGTGTTGAATAGTTGAAAATAATTGGATTGGAAGACATTGCTGCCTAAGGCAACCCATTTACTGTTTAAAATATTCACGAGAATAATACTGTGATAATCCGGAGCAACGCCATACTTCAGTATGATGTTATTTCAGATTGAATCACTTCAGTATCGGTGTTATCCAGATTGACCCACTGCAGTATGTTGTTACTCCAGATTAACTCACTTCAGTATCGGTGTTACTCCAGATTGACTCACTTCAGTATCGATGTTACTCCAGATTAGTTCACTTCAGGATCGGTGTTACTCCAGATTGACTCACTTGATGATCAGTGTTACTTCAGATTGACTCAATTCAGTATCGGTGTCACTCCAGATTGACTCACTTGATGATCAGTGTTACTCCAGCTTAACTCACTTCAGTGTCGGTGTTACTCCAGATTGACTCACTTCAGTATCGGTGTTACTCCAGATTGACTCACTTCAGTATCGGTGTTACTCCAGCTTAAATCACTTCAGTATCGGTGTTACTCCAGATTAACTCACTTCAGTATCAGTGTTACTTCAGATTAACTCACTTCAGTATCGGTGTTACTTCAGATTAACTCACTTCAGTATCGGAGTTACTTCAGATTGACTCACTTCAGTATCGGTGTTACTCCAGTTTAACTCACTTCAGTATGATGTTACTTCAGATTAACTCACTTGAGTATCGGTGTTACTTCAGTTTAACTCACTTCAGTATGATGTTGCTTCAGATTGACTCACTTCAGTATCGGTGTTACTCCAGTTTAACTCACTTCAGTATGATGTTACTTCAGATTAACTCACTTCAGTATCGGTGTTACTTCAGATTAACTCACTTCAGTATCTGTGTTACTTCAGATTAACTCACTTCAGTATCGGTGTTACTTCAGATTAACTCACTTCAGTATCGGAGTTACTTCAGATTAACGCACTTCAGTATCGGTGTTACTCCAGCTTAACTCTCTAGTGTGAGCACGACCTAAGTAACATGTTTCTGATTTTGTTTTGGAAAGATATTAGCTTAACCTATATATGAGCTGAACTATATTTAAGTGTTGCAGTACTGTTTCTGATGGCTAGAGTAATATAATATAGTTATAACACTTCGCGGCGGAAGGTAGTCCTAGCTAATACCTTGGTATGTTTCGCATAAACACCACAAACAGTCACTATATTCTATCCGCCATTTCTGGACAAATGTTTGGTGGGTGGGGCTGCATGGATCGGGTAGCGTACACACAGTGATAATAGTGTCAACGAGAAACAGCGTCAATATGATGCGTATTTTTCTATTTAGCTAGAAGTTGCTGCTGTCTTGTTGGATATTGTTCAAATTTACACATTATTTCAGGTAGCCGTCGTAAAAAATTGTGATATCTATCGAGAAAAATAGCAAAAAAAGTTTCGCGACTTAGCGTCTTGTCACAGGCCACTCTTTCTTTTGCAAATTGGATATCGCAAACAGCAGATGTATCAGAGTAACGCAAGCCTAATGGACCTTTCCGGTTTAAACTATGCCCCACCCATCTCTAGCTATGCTCCACCCACACCTCGCTCCTAATGGAATAGATCAATCTCTGAACAGCATGAGTAGCAATTTCCAAAAAAACAACCCAAGTAAGCTGTTGTATATTTTGAAACTAATTTGACTGGGCGCTGTTGCCGCCGAAGGCAAAAACAACACCCAGTCAAATTAGTTTCAAAATATTCAACAGCATGTTTATTAAATAGCAAAGAATTACAAAGACATACACTTAAATCTACGTGTTGGACTGTTGGAGATTTGATGACGATGATGATTTGAGATATGGAACCCTTTGTGGCGTAACGATTGTGACATCATTATACACGCGCTGAGCTGATTATGACGTCATACGAGGTCAGATGATGGATGCATACTCTGGAAAGATGAATTGTCTCTGCCATTGCAATGCTCATGAAGTGCACTACCAAGACAGTGATGTACAAATCGTAATCCTCTTCGCCGGGCTGCTTTGACTAGGAGCGCAGCAATTTGATGGCGTGCATGTTAGAAAGCAAACTACTTCAAATTAGATTCTGGTGATTTATCTTTGGTAAAAAAACGTTTTCAGGATGATCGCTTGTCTTCGACATTTTGCACATCTAGCCTTGAGGCAGTGCAAATTAGATTAGTGGTATTTGTTTACGTATCGACATTTTGTCATCTGCACTAGTCATGTGACTTATCACTCATTCAAATTGTAGGATCAGTTTATTTTTTAGTTGCAAGAGTCTGTTTAAAGATCACTGATGCTGCACATTGTTGCTATTATCCAACACAAACGCTTTCAGCAACAACCTAACAATATGACCCATAGATAATGTCGTAATCTACAGATACGCTGGATGGATCCGATCTGTCACTCAACACTCTTGCTTCATAATCAATTACGTCACTTGTTAGCTGACGTGACGAGTATTATGAGGTAAGTCCATTATAAAAGTTGCAATAGTTCGTCAAGTAGAATTGTGAATTGTATTTCTTTGATTAATTACAATTTTATACACATTTTACTACATATTAAAAAAAATTTGGCTGAGAGCTGTATAATTAGCTTGAAATAGCGCTTCAAGTAAGTCAGCTTTCAAAGTTTCTAATCGACTCCAATAGGCGAAACGTGTGTTCGGACTGTAGTAATAAATGGGCGGGGCATAGCTAGCAATGGATTACCCTTTTCTCGCGGTACTACCTTGTCACTCCAATTAAATACATATAATTCATACAACAACGATTAGTCCGTCATCAATTAAGCATTCGTGGCCAATTTAACTACATCATTCATGACGTAATTGGTTATGACACCATCCTACACGTCGCATTGCTGATTATGATGTCATTTGATTGACTGAGAAACTGGAATCCTCCATTGCTCAGAGGTACCCCCACTATAAGCCTGGATACGGTACCCACACCAGCATGGTCATGAATGAACTTCGAGTAAATAGAGACCTATATGCAGATGAATATAAACAAATCGGAATATTGAGTTATGAATTAATACATAATGACGATTATCGAGGCTATACAATGCCATTTCACGATCAAGCCCGCCAAAACCGGCCTCTGCAATGGTATTGAGGAATGTCCATTTACAGCCCAAGAATCGAGCCATCCATTCCAGCTGTAAATATTGAAAATAATCTTCTCTTGGCATGCACGTGTGCATTCAATATGGACACATTTCTTGACCAAATCATTAAAGGGTTAAACCCAAATTTCGCACTTCACTGTACTAATGCTCTTTGTGGCAATTCCTCTGGCAGCGATTATAAAGATTGAATTTGGTCAATGTTTTAGGAAATTCGCTGTTCAATGGAAAGAGGGGTGGCTGATAAAATAGTTAGCCTAAGTGGATGATGTTGCATCTTAAATTAGATGGACAATTGGTGTTTGGGTCCCTAGAGGAGCGCTTATTGCATGAGGAGAAAAGAGCTCTTGACGATAATGAAGATGATGGCAACCATGTTGTTGAACAATTGCAGACAGCATTTGGATTTGTAGACAAGTTGTTGTTGCACAAGTATTTCGTGCGTATGTGCGTGCGTGCGTGCGTTTTGCTTATTTTTATTTCATAAAGGGAAATCAGATGCTGATGATGCCGAAGATGATGGCAATGATGTTGATGAAAAAGGGTAGAGGGCGTTTGGATTTGTAGACTTGTTAGTGTTACACACATACTTTGTACGTGCATGCGTGCGTGCGCGTGTTTTGTGCATATGCGTGTGTGCATGTGCGTGTGAAAGTTTGCGCGCGAATACACATGCGTGCGCCAATGCATGCACACATGCTTGCCTGTGTGTCTTCGTACATACGTGTGTGCGCCCACACATGGAGGCGCGTGTGTGTTCATAGTTTCCATCTTGGCAACCAACCACATACGTCAACGCCCCCAACCTAACAGAGACTAAGACACACTATAGCAACAGACCACCATTTCACAGGAAAAGCTTTCTCTTAAACGCATGTATAATTTTAAGTGACACATTTACCAGTGAATCTGTGAATCATTCTTTTCAACAACAAATGTTTTGAAACAAAGAACAACAGTCTGACACTAATGCCGCTAGATCAACAGTTCAGTAAAATACGCAAACGCCGCGATTCTACAGGAACAAAATGAAAACACACATCTTCAGAAAAATTTGTTAGATAAATCTGTTGGACATCCATACTCATACAAGCGTGTGTTCGTGTGCTATAACAAAGTCACACATCCATGTCATTACAGGAAGCGTGTGTTCGAGTTATCTAACAAAGTCAGGATGATCAAACCAGAAATACAACTGTTCACTGCTTCTCACTTGCAGGAGCCATATCTCTGGCCATGTGACGTGGAAGGTGATGTCTGTGTATTTCGGAATTAGATTTATGATTTGTAAATTTGCTTAACCATTTTTTTGGGACAATTCTGACAAGTCGCAGGCACCAGCTGCCAATCATATTAGTTTCAAAATATTCAACATAATATCTATTGAATGGTAGATGAGTTTTAGAGGGATTTTGTGTTCAATCTGTTAATGAAATCTGCAGTGAATATGATTACTGAGTCATCTTGACTTAAGCTTTCACGTTCATTCACCACCTGCATTGAGGTGACATAGCCATCACTTAGCAGTATTTACATTACAATGCCCAGATAACTAATTTGCTTACACAACATTAAACATCGATATTGGATTGCAATTGGCAGCTTAACAACCCTTTCATTCTGGTCCAATTCAGTTCCTGAATCCTCATTATTGAACTTCACACGCATCGGTATACGAATGACCGACATAGAGGTTAATATTTTGCCATTGACTTGTGCCGATTTTGAGCGCAATCTATATGATTGTCTCGACCAAAACATATTGAACGCTCTATGATCTTTTATGTTAGAGTTAGCAGCAAAATAACCATTCCGGTGTGCACATAGTAACATAGATATTTGAAATCGTCCTAAAAGTTAAATATGTTCTATGGGGCAGTGCATAATAGTATGTACTAAATTTGGTGCTACCCCTTTTTGCATTCCCATTTTATGCCCAAGAAAATGTGTTCCGATATGCACACAGTGGTCAACATATTTGACCATTTGATCTGATCCTCAAGGTATGTCTAGACAAACAGAATATGAATGGCTGTTCCAAATTTGACAAGACTAACTTCTAACATTCTCGAGTTATGGTCAATATGTGTATCAGACTATCAACTTAGTGATCCTTAACATAGATATTTGAGCTTTTGCCCTAAAATGTAAACTCTCTCTAGGCAGCCCTACTAAAATTGCATGCACCAACTTTGCTGAGTATACATTCCTGGATTCCGGAGATATGCTGTTAAAGGTGGACAAATAGGCAGGCAGGCAGAAGGCAGGCAGGCAGGCAGGCAGGCAGGCAGGCAGGCAGGCAGGCAGGCAAGCAAGCAAGCAGGCATGCAGGCAGGTAGGCAGGCAGACAGGCAGGCAGGCGAGCAAGCAGGCAGGCAGACATGAAGGCAGGCGGGCAGGCATACATACAGACATGCAGGAAGGCAGGCAGTCTAGCTGGAATAAACGGGCAGAATTCTCACATCAGCATCCAGCGTGATTAATGACAAGGTTGTTGATATACCTTACACCGGTTGCCTGAAATGCACTCATACCAAAAACACCTTTGCAATGAGATACACACGTTTGGGCGAGGTTTTCCCATCAAAGAATTTTACTATTGCTTCCTCTTTGAAAATAAACCTTTGCACTACATAATCCAGAGATATGGGCAGACTGACCTAGATCTTAGGGAGTAAGGTAGCCCATGTCCCATGGTACGCAATCAATAAAATAAAAGTTAATAACTCTAAATATGGCAAAGCATGCATTGGAAGTGATATACTTCCACACTTGGGCCTCAAGCTTTTGAGAATTTTCAAACGGCATATGTCTTAAATTATTTCACCGAATTAACTGCATTTTCCAAAGGTTTATACTAGATCCGTTCAGAAAAACCAAAGCTTGCCAGCACAGTTGACGACGCGCACGCACAGATGGGATGGTCATACAAAAAGACAAATTGTCTTGGAGATAATAAACAATGACTGAGCCAGCAATACGGATAGTGCTGCCATTCACACACACACATCACACTCGCCGGAGCTTGCACTGTTTCTATACAGCGAACTACGAGCCAACGTAAATACAGAGATAGATGCTATTTTACAGAACGACGCATCTAGTGAGTGAAAGGCCTGTCTGTCGAGGATTACCGGTCTAGCTTTTGACTCAGGCACATAGATTACATTCTCGCTTACCAATATGGAAGTCGCGAACATAGGCGAGGCTAAAGATCAAAGATTAATTAGTAAACGAGTTGTGTATGTCTTGGGTTGAACCCATGTCGGTAGTTTCGTACGCGACAAGGTTTGCCGTTTCATTGTTAGATATGCTGAACAACAGATATATTAACATCATGGTAATTAGCCTAAAGGCGATTGTAGTTTGTTGTTGTTGTCACACGTTCCCAATCAGATCATTATAAGAATGTACACAACGCGTCGTATTCAGTCCATTGAAAAGTCTAATTCTAACGAATTCAGAACGAAGACTGGTAAATCTAGTTAACACTTCGTGGTTTGATTACACAGATGTCATAGGCACAATAATTGCTGTTAATCTTGGTGTCTGTATGCTGCACATATCAAAATGGGAGATAATTAGGTCTAGACGGGTAATTTTCCACAGTGTGGTCAACAAGTATATTGCTAGTTAATATTAGCCTATTAGGCAGCTTAGGAAATCTGTCATTGACTATGGCTACGGAACATCGATGAAAGCAGAAATGCATATAGAAGCATTTTTCTAGTGTAAAAGGCGCATGTGCACACATATGTACATGGATGTAATCTATTGGGATTTAACCTCTTCACGAGAACAAATATGGCCAAATGAAGAGGTTCCTTAAGATGCTGGTGTCGAATAACAATCTGTCAACATTAATGTTGGCAAACGCACATAATGTACTTTCCCTCTTTTAATTAAGGCCAGGCTCAAATCGCTGCTTGATTTGTGTGTTCAGTTGAAATTAGCGCCATGTAAGATATGCTGGGGAGAACCACGTGTAAAAAGTATCCAATCGGAAACAGCTGGAGAAAATGGGGTTGTGTAAAATAGTAAATAGTAGCACACTCGAAGAACATGGACGTTAAACGGTTTGCGAAATGTGTAATAGTCCGCCACACATGGTTATGTTCAAGATTACTATAATGGTGCATGCATTAGGCAGATAGGATGCAACATTTAGTTGCAATAGTTTCCTGATTTCGGATGAGGCCTTAAATATTAATAGATGATGGTTAATATTCTAATTTGAATCTTAACTTTGACACTAATAATACAAATATTTCCTTCTTAATCATTGACATCTGTGTGCGAAAGCTTGTCAAATAACGTTAGGTAGGCATCAGTCTTAAATAGCAGTGAGCATAAGTGCGTCAACAGTATAAGGTACTGTTTACACTGCCGGTTCCAGTAGCACCCGCAGTTGTAGCGGGTCCGCCGTGACCAAGTGGTGTAAAATATGATTTAAAAAAACCCCATTACAGTAGTGAGTGGGGTAGGGTGACTAAACCCCCATTGCAGGGATGTGGACGAGTGTGCAAGTCTCATCACTAAACATACAACAGAAAGCTCATGTCAATGAAAGGGAGCGCTCTGTAATAAAAGGGGTACTTGAAACTAATAATTCAAAATTGCTGTATTTGCTTGGAATGTAGGTGGTATCATTAAATTACTTTTGATAATGTTGAACTTGAACACAATTTGACTAAATCATTGTGTAGTACATTGTACTCGCCACTTACCAAGCACATTTGTTAAATAGCATTCTGTGTTTTGTTGGAGATTGCTAAATGTCACTTACTTGACAAATCTCTGTTAGATACATGCTTAATGGATGATGCTACTGTATCCATTAATCATATGACGTCATAATCATCCATGTGATTATAGGCTGACGTCATAATCAATTACGTCATGAATGGCGTAGCAAAGTTCGTCACGAATGCTTAATTGATGACGGACTAAGCATTGTTGATCGAATCCTATGTCTTTACAATTTAAAAAAACATGCTATTGAATATTTTGAACCTATTTTGACTGGAGGGACTTGCTGCCATAGGCAGCAACAGCATACAGCCAAATTAGACTTAAAATGTTCAACAACTTGTCTCTATAGTTTTCTGGAAATTGATAGTCATGGATTTCAGGGATCGACAGATCCCAACACGGATGTGTGGGTGGTTCTTAGCTGGAGATGGGCAAGACATAGTTAAAACCTGGTTCCTCCATTTCTAACCATCTATCAATTCATAATGGATGCCGGACGAACCTTGACTGTATGCCATTGTTCTGCAAGTTGGTGGATTTTACTCTATGATAATGCTCCATGGCGAAGTCAGATCAAGACACGCTGACGACATAATACATGCATGCATACTTTTACCCCAGTTACTTGTACATAGTTTTGCAAACAGAAATCAACCAAATGCCAAAAATTACTTGATATTTCGATCAATACTAGGATCTTTGTGTAGTTCTGAGAAGCGATGTTGACAATACCCTAGTCTCTAAAATATAGGGCAACTCCAATGTAAAGAATCACTCACGTTCTATGCCAAACCATTACCCCAGTGTTATAAGAGTTATGAATGGAGTAATGCGAATGGAGATATATCGCCTATCTTGGAATGTGTTGGGTCTTCCGTGTGCTGATTTGCCTAACACAAATATGTTATCCCTTAGAGAATACAAATGCATAACTGTGCATGCTACTGACTATGATAGGCCACCGCCTCTGTTGCAGCCACTATCAAGCATACATATGTCAAATTTTACTAATGGTGATCTTATGACCCGGCTAATCATCATTGCTGACACTAGAGTACAAATTGCATCATGCAATTATGACCCACGTGCAGTACTTGCTAAACTGGAGGATTCCAGTTTATCCATTAATCATATGACGCTTATACACTTCAGAGTCAGATAAGCAATGGATAATTCCCGTTTATCCATCAAACATACGACGTCATAATCAGCTACGCGACGAATATGATGACGTCATAATCAATTATGCATGATGTAGATATGTTTGTCACGAGCGCCTAATTGATGACGGACTAAGCGTTGTTGTACGAATTGTATGTATTGGCTATTTAATAACCGTAGTGCTGAATATTTTGAAAGTAGGCAGCGACAGCGGCCAGTCAAACATTCAACAGCTTACATGTATATATCTTTTAAATTAATGTTCAGAGAGTTCAGGGATCGATCGATCTTAACACAGGAAATCGTGGGTGGAGCTTAGCTAGAGATGGGTATAGCATAGGTAAAACTGGAGTCCGCTATTATACGTGGAAGCAGAGAGGGGCAAATCATACAAGTTGCTATGTTAGAGCATACACTATTAGGTACAACTGATAATAATGTCAAGAGATATTCAAAGGTCTCTAGAACAGTCTGCTAGTTTGAACAAACGTGGCCACACATTCTAATCTATCTGCGAGTAGCGACTGTCAGCTAGATCGGATGCTTTCTTTTCAGTGGCAACGATATAGTACTCACAATACTGTATTGGCAGTTCCTCGCTAACAGTACTAAACGTCATCTTCTTGAAGATGGTTGTTGATGAAACATGTTGCAGTCTAAACAGCAATGGCATTTAACCACACTGTTTTAGAATGGCAATATCAAACAAGTTTGGCTAAACTATGAATTTGTGTGCCAGTCGATCTGGTGCGCAGCAACCAGAAATGTTATAATGGGCACGATGGGAATAGCAATAAATCGGATCAGTATGAAAAGCGTTCTTAAGTTGGTCATTGAAAAATCTAATTTCACGGTTTAATGTTTTGTAAGCTGCTTAGTTAACTGTGCATTTTGATGTAAATGTTTTCAAAGTCCACCTCAACTGAAGTGATGAATGGAATCGAACGCGTTGCTAAGACCAGTGAGATGAATCATTAATGAAATTGATTTAAAATGTCGTTAAATCACAGAGACACGCTTAGGCAAATTCACAAATCCCAAATAGCATTCCAGCGCACATCGACACATGATGTCACGCGGCGGCTAAAATTCTTCCAGTGGATGTGGTACTGCTGTGCTAATATAGTCTTATTTCTGACTTAGTCCTAACATCATGTCTCACTTAAAGTAGTGAAAAACACGATTATGTGGACATAAAAGCGGAGCAGCTTTGGGCAACAGCTTCTCGGGATGTGCATTTGTTGGTGTTTTATGAATCCTTAAAGTATACGTGCATTTGCCTTTCATGAAGAATTGCCGTTGATACAATGAGCCATGATTCAGAATGTTGAACCACACTTTAGAAAAACGTGATCTGAAAATAAAATTGAATACCATATATGCTCAGGAAACGTGTTCTTGGGGTGAAATTAATGTCTATTGATTAGATAGGCTGGAGTGTCAGTCGGAAAGTGTGCACATTCACACTCCATACATATGCGCACGCATGCCAGCACAGTCCGTTACTCACTCACTACACACATCACCTACATATGCATGCACACGTCCTTCTACATGAGCACACGTTACCTTATCTTGATGAAAGCAGAGACTATTACTGCATGTCATAGATAACTACCCATGACCTTGTGAAGAATTTTACCGGATGCGCAAGCTATCGTCTACTTCCAATGCATTTTCTTGGAATACTCAGAAGATGGGGATTCTAATCAATCTAATCCTTGATAATCGTAACAGAATTGTCAAAGATGCAGCCGAGTAGGCCTACTGTTCCATTGTGGTAAAATGCATGTTTGACATTTAGAAAACAGAACAGAATGCTACTTTACGCAATCGAATTTAAACAGAAGATTCTAAGACAAATGATTACGGTTGCCTGATGGGTGAGAACGTTCACCTTCGACGTAGCATCTGTAGCATGTGGTTCAGTGATGTCCATATATATCATCACTATCGTCGTCGTCATCGTCGTCGTAGTCGGCGGCGGGGGCGGCGGCGACGGCGGCGGCGGCGGCGTCTTCATCATCATCAGTATAGTGCTTGACCTCGCCATGATTGTCATGAATGCCCTCATCGTCTATGTCACCACCATTTCTGTCATTTTCGCCATTGCCACTGTCGTCGTCATCATCACCCACCATGAGCGGTTTCTGTCATAGCGTTTAATGGTATTCAAATAATCGTATCACAGAGAAAAAACGACCATTGCTACACACAATATATTAAAGCTGACAAGAACAAGTGCATGGTGCGCCAGGAGCCATCACGATGGCAGTGATGGCTCCTGCCATGGGCAGTGAGTTTATGAAGGGGGGGGGGCGGCGGTTGAAGGATCTGCCATGTGTATGTTTACACAGAAAAAGTAGATGTGTGTTGAGCTGCCATGATAGACATAATATATACACATTCAGTATAGATCAATCTCCGTAGTGAGGTAATATTAAGTAGAAGGTTAGAGCTGGAGAACGCTATGTAATGAAATTGATTGTGTTTCCCTTATCGGCAAATCTCCCATTGCGGATATCAGAGGCAGTTACAATGATTCGTTGAGATCGCACTTCCGTTGATAAAACTTATGCTTGTTGCCAATGCCCCCAAACCTTTAAAGACGGTCGATACTTGGTAACAATTGGTTTTAAGACGTATAACATATTCCCGCCTGATATTTTCTTGGCATATTGCTGCGATTCAATATGTTCGTTTGTTGATCCGCAATACGTATTATGTATCACTTTCCTGGATACCATGTATGTTTTTAAATGGCAAGAGTAACATGACACACATGATTCCGGCCTACAAATATGTATTCCACCCACCTGTTGAACATTGTTTAACCGGAATGTTGGGTTCTGAAGCCACGAGCGACAGCTCCAATATACTTGCTGTTTATAATAGGTAATGGAGGAATCCAGCTTTAGCTACCCCACGTCCACCCCTAGTTAAGCTCCACCCACGCGTCGTCCGTGTTGGGATCTATCGGTCCCTGAACTTCCTGACTATCAATTTCCAGAAAACTATACAGGTAAGCTGTTGAATCGTAATTTCTATCAAGAAAAATAGGAAATCTTGCTTCGCTAAATAGCGTCTTCTCACAGACCATTCCTTCATTTGCAAATTGGATTCTGCAAACAGCAGATGCATCAGAGAAAGGCAATCTTAATTGTCTCTGTCATTGGACTCGTCATAACGGAAACCTATAAAACAGTGATGTGCAACTTGTAAAGCCTTTCTCTGAGCTACCTTAATTGCGTGTGCTGCAAGTTGATAGCTCAAATACTAGAAAACAAAAACATAATAAATTAGATTCCAGGTGTTTTTTTTATTGCAAACGCTTTTCAGGATGATCGATTGTATTCGACATTCTGCACCTCCTGCCTTGAGACAATTTTAAAATATTGAACTTAATGTTTATTAAATAGTATATCCATCAAAGACATATAATTCGCAGACTTGGCAGACAGTGAAATGTTCATGACGTGGCTAGATACGCCATCCATTAAACAGGTTGTCCGTGACGTCAGCCTGCGTGTGCCGTAGCTGATTATGATGTCATGTACTTGAACGACAGATAAAATATCTACATTCTCGTTGCCTTCTTATCCACATAACTCTACTATTACCATTAACATTTCTAACTCACCGTGTTTCCAAAACAAAATAAAACACACAGTTGAAAAGGATTATTTGCCCTAAGCCTAAGGAAGCTATGTCATTCAATCCAATTATGTTTTAAATATTCAAAAGGATAGTTCTTACTAAGGAGACCTAACATGTCTTTGAGTTTCTTCTGGAAGCTTTGATTCCAGTCCAAGCCAATAACGAGATGTATATAGCACAACCAACACAATCTATCACTCTATTAGGTACACCCATAGTGGACAACAAATTCACCGGTGGGTCGGGTCGCGTACACACAGTGATAATAGTGTCAACGAGAAACAGCGTCAATATGTTGCATTTTTATTTCAATTTGACTGGAAACTGGCGCTGCTTCACAGGTCGGTTGAAGACCATTCCTCGCAACATAGCGTCTTGTCATCTCCTCTCTTTTATTTACAAATTGGATATCGCAAACAGCAGATGCATCAGGGTAAAGCAATCATAGTTGTCTCTGTCATTCCAATGGTTATGAGGTGCACTACCAAAACACCGATGTGCAACTCGGAATCCTATTCCGCGAGCTGATTTAACTTGTAGCACTGCAACTTGATTGCGTGCATGCTAGAAAGCAAAACATATCAAATTAGATTCCGGTGATTTATCTTCGACAAAAACCGTTTCCAGGATGATCGCTTGTCTTCGACATTTTGCAACTCCAAACTCAGGGCAGAGCAAATTAGATTAATGGTATTTGTTTAAGTATCGACATTTTGTCATCTCTGCTGGTCACATGACTGTTATTTCTCCTTCAAATTGTGGGATTAGTTTATTTGTTACTTACAAGAATCTGTTTGAAGAACACTGATGCTGCACACTGTTGCGATTGTTCAATGCAAACGTTTTCAGCAACAACCTATCAATATGTCCAATTGATAAAGTCATAATCTAAAGATACGCCGAATGGATCCGTCTTGCCACTCAAAAATCTTACGTAATAATTACGTCATTTGTTAGCTGACATGACGATCATAATGAGGTAAGTCCATTATGAAGGTTGTCATAGTCCGTCATTAATGTATGAGAATTGTATTTCTTTGATAAATTACAATTTAATACACTTTCTGCCACATAAATGTAAACATAATTAGGCTGAGAGCTGTATAGTTACCTTGAAATATAGATTCTGGTAATTCAGCTTTTAAAGTTTCTAATTGCGGGCGGAACTTAGTAATAAATGGGTAAGGCATAGCCATAAATGGATCCCTCTATTGTCGCAGTACAACATTTTCACGACAAGTTACTTAGAAGCAACACGCTAGAGTACCATTAGTTCTGACGTCTTGATTTCTTTGGTCTTATTTCTGCGTGATCTTCACTTCGTTTGCACATACAAAACGTGCGCCATTTTAATAAGCTAATCGATCGATTCCCGTACTAACTGAATCTCGATATCCAGAAAACTATACTAGTAAGCTGTTTTAGTGGCTGCTGTTTCTGCCCATGTTTATTAAATAGTAAATACATACAATTTGTACAACACAGCTTAGTCCGCCATTATTAAGCATGCGTGCCAAACTTAGCTAATTCACGACGTAATTGGTTATGACGCCATCCTACACGTCGCATTGCTGATTTTGTTGCCATTTGATTGACTGAGAAACTGGAATCCTCCATTGTGCAGAGGTTCACACTACTATAAGCCTGAATACAGTACATACACCAGCATGGTAATGAATGGTCCTCAAGTAAATAAAGAACTATATGCAGATGAATATAACCAAATCGGAATATTGAGTTATGAATAAATACATAATGACGATTATCGCGGCTATGCAATGACGTCAAAATGTCCAATAAATTAGTATTTCATGAAGGCTGTTGGCAAACAGACAGTGGCAACCTCATTCGAAGACAAATAATTTCAAAGGAACCAGCAATTAAACTACATTCACTTCACATTTTGCCATATAAAATTTCCTTGTTCTTGGTTTCGCTTTTGAATAGTGTGACGGAACTCTGACATGCACCATGAAAATATAGGAGTTATGGACAGTGATACATCTCATTTAAGCACAGTGATGAGATGCACCTTACTCTGAATAATCTAGCAAAATAGTGTTAAAGCCTCTCCACCACCCAAACACCCCCACCCCTGACCCCACCAAAAAAAATCGTAACCCAAAACCGGCCTCTGCAACGATCTTGAGGAATGTCCATTTACAGTCCAAGAAGAACACTATTTTTTAAGAATCGAGCCATCCATTCCAGCTGTAAATATTAAAAATAGTCTTCTCTTGGCATGCCCATGTGTATTCAAAATGGACACATTTCTTGACCAAATCATTAAAGGGTTAAACTCAAAAGGAAAAGGGCGAACTCGACATCATTATGAGTGACAGCCAAGTTTCACAACTTCTGTCGGCTTATATAACCATCTTTAAAATTGTACACGTTTGCCGACTTCTGTCAGCCCATAAGATCGCCATTCAAATCGTACACGTGTGACGACTTCTGTCAGCCCATAAGTTCACCTTTCAAATCGTACAAGTTTGACGACTTCTGTCGGCGCACAAGATCATCTTTCAAATCATACAAGTTTGATGACTTCTGTCAGCTTGTATGATCATCTTTAAAATTGTTGACGTTTGACGACTTCTGTCAGCCCATAAGATCGCCATTCAAATCGTATTAGTTTGACGACTTCTGTCAGCCGTTCATCTTTCAGGTCTGACAAGTGTGACGATTTCTGTCGCCCTATAAGATTATCTTTCAAGTCGTACAAGTTTGTCGACTTCTGTTGGACTATAAGTTCATCTTTCAAATCTTAACAGTTTGAGGAATTGTGTCGGGCTATAAGATCATCTTTCAAATCGGACAAGGAAACGACACATTTGCACAGTTTATTGGGGAAACTGCACACTAAGCAATTTCTCGATTATCGTGCTAGCTGGTATTACACCTGAAATAGATGCGGCTGGAAGGCATTGTCTCCGAAGTCAACCACTTTCTATGACATGAGTTACTACGATGTGGTCAAGTATTCAGTCCATCAGCTGCCACGTGCATATGGGATTTATATGGCATATAATTGAGGTCACATGACTATAGCTAATTCCGTGATATACATATTGCGTTGATCCATTTTCATTGCCTCGTATGTTAGGTTACAAGATGTCAGAATACCGCAAAGCCGATTGTTGTAAATAATTCCATGTAATCAAATTTTCTCTCTCTGTACATTTAAAGATAGCTTCAATATGAGAGAGTCTCACCGGGGGTGGGTGGGGGGGGGGGAGGATTGCATTTCGCACTTCACTGTACTAATGCTCTTTGTGACAATTCCTCTGGCAGCGATCATAAAGATTGAATTTGGTCAATGTTTTAGGAAATTCGCTGTTCAATGGAAAGAGGTGTGGTTGATAATATAATTAACCTAAGTGGATGGTGTTGCATCTTAAATTAGATGGACAATTGGTGTTTGGGTCCCTAGAGGAGCGCTTAATGCACGAGGAGAAAAGAGCTCTTGACGATAATGAAGATGATGGTAACCATGTTGTTGAACAATTACATACATCATTTGGATTTGTAGACAAGTTGTTGTTGCACAAGTATTTCGTGCGTCGGTGCGTGCCTGTGTTTTGCGTATTTCTATTTCACAAGGGGAAATCAGATGCGTGTGCGTGTTCATACTTTCCATCTTGACAACCAACCACATACGTCAACGCCCACACCCTAACAAAAACTAAGACCAACAATAGAAACAGACCGACATTTCACAGGAAATGCTTTCTCTTAAACGCATGTATAATTTTAAGTGACACGTTTACCAGCATACATTGAATCTTTGAATCATTCTTTTCAAGATCACATGTTCTGAAACAAAGAACAACAGTCTGAGACTAATGCTGCTTGATTAACAGTTCAGTAAGACAAGCAAACGCCATGATTCTACAGGAACAACATGAAAACGCACGTTCTTGAGGAAAACTTTGTTAGATAAATATGTTGGACATCCATGTTCATACAGGCGTGTGTTCGTGTTCTCTAACAAAGTCGCGCATCCATGTCATTACAAGCGTGTGCTCATGTTCTCTAGCAAAGTCAGGATGATCAAACCACAAATAAAGCTATTCTTGGCTTCCCAGTTGCACGAGATAGATTTCTGGCCACGTGACGCAGAAGGTGATGTCCATGTATTTTGGAATTCGATTTATGATTTGTAAATTTGCTTAACCATTTTTTCTAACAATTCTAACAAGTTGCAGAATCATAATTTCAAGGAGTCGTTACCGGTAAGCTGTTGACTATTATGAAGATAGTTTGCCAAGAACCTAATTGCTGCCATAGCACCAGCTTCCAATCATATTAGTTTCAAAATCTTCAACATAAAACCTATTAAATGCAAGATGAGTTTTCGAGGGATTTTGTGTTCAATGTGTTAATAAAATTTGCAGTTAAATATGATTACTGAGTCATCTTCACTTAAGCTTTCACGTTCATTCACCACCTGCATTGATATGACATAGTCATCACTTAGCATTATTTACATTACAATGCTCAGATAACTAATTTGCTTACACAGCATTAAACATCGATATTGGATTTGCAATTGGCAGCTTAAGAACGTTTTCATTCTGGTCCAATTTAGTTCCTGAATCCTCATTATTGAACTGCACACTCATTGGTACAAGAACGACTGACATAGAGGTTAATATTTTGTCATTGACTTGTGCCGATTTTGAGTTTAGATAATAATGTTGTAGTCAATACATATACGCATTCCAAGAAATCTGTGTGATCCATGGTCAAAGTACTAATTGTTTTCATTCCAAAAGTAATCATTGATTCAATAACTAACATCTCAAAGGTAGAGCCGTACCGTGCCATATGAAGTCTTTGTTTGAACGCGTCCTCATCTTGTGCCATAGGTAAATGATGTGCCGTGCTTACCATGTGAAAATTCTAGTCAAAGACCTGCAATATATTAGTGCATAAAAAAAACCAGTCACTAAAGACAAAATATTTTTTTCCTGTAGCCTTGGTGAAAGGGCGGTATGGTATATATGGTCGGGATTAATTGTCCATTGCTCAGTGCGAATTGGGACAGTATTATAAGAATTGTGGATAGATTCCACCACTCATCTGTCACTCAATCCGATCTAATGTCGGCTTGGATACCAGCCTAAAAACAGAATCTGTTCCCGGTAATTGACTGACATCCTGCTCATAGGAGCAGAAATACTATCAACCACTTTATGAAAAGGGCCTAACTGGGAGACGAATCTCCGTCGCAAATTGTCCGTTAAATGGAGTACATGTAATGCAAGCGCGCAAGCTAATGCACCAAAATCCATTACCCTTGACACAAACGGTCTATCAGAAATTTTCAGTTGTAACACGTTGGACACTGACGCTTATGTTGACAGAATGTTGCGAACAATTACACAAGCAAGGATTTGAATCATTCATCATAAAAAGACATATTTGCAAAAACGTCTGAAGATAATTACACCCTACAATAAGAGGCGGATTCAAAGTTTAAACATTTATAGATTAAATATTTATCGATTAAACATGCTGGGTTCCTTACCGGATATAACTGACTGGCCATCGCCATCCCAATTACTGATTGCTATGTTTCGCTCTCAAGTGCAGGTGACCTAGATGTGAATGGCAAGTAAGCGATGAACACGTTCATCACATGCTGGGACTGCTTTCCTGATAATGCGGGTCAATGGTCCAGTACTGGGCTGAGACCTGGCCATATTTGTTTGGTATTGACTCAGTACAAACGCAGTAACCTGCTTTGTCACGGTAAAAAATTCGATGTAATGAAGATGTTTTCATATGCACCATATTGGCGCAGTAACCAAAGTGACATAGTTTAAGATACGGAATCTTTTGAAGACTAACAAATACTGAAATACCTCCAAAACTTGAACAACATGTGCAAGCAGGTTTACACAAGGCTGCCACACATTGTGTAAATGTTATGCTGTCCTGTTTTCGAAAGCAGGCCATAGATGATGGTTAATAACTAATTTGGCACTCAGGTTAAAAATATATATTAGGCTTTGATTCCTAACCTTGAGAGAATCTAGTGTGTTTCAATGAGCAATATGCAGATGCAATCAACGGAACAATAACTGAGCATAATAGCAACAGAACAAAGTTTGATATTGGTGGGAAGAATGTTCATATCGACATAAGAATTTCTTACGTAAAGAAATTTGGCTTGAAATTATTAATTCCACCACTGATATATTAGTCAGCACTATGTTGTCATAACAAACGTCATGTTGATGACATTGATAATAATTCCGCTCTCCATAGTACATTGTAACTTTTGGCTTCGGAACGCCGTAGTGCAGGAAAATGGAAACGTAGTCTGGATTAATTAGTAATTACGAGTGCACAGTGCACCTGCAGGGATATTATATGCCAATCTGCAAATGCCGAACCACTAGAAGATCACACACTGCTACTGCTGTAGCTGTCATGCTGTGTGTATCTTCCGTGTCTATCCACGTGCCAATTAAGCAGACAAGACCATAGTGGTGTGTTTGCTTCATTCAGCATGGACTCACATGGGTGGATGGATCGGACTCTCGCTTACATACTACTAGATAACGATCCATATTTCCAGGCTGAAGAACTATGTTAATGCACAACTGCCCATGATAGTCATTCTCGCATGACAAGATACAACAGAGTTGTCCATCAATGCCATTCATCATAATGTTTATTATATAATAATACATATTGTACCATACACGATTGATGTAAATATCAATTAGAATCTGAAGAAAGCAAATCATACATTCACTGTAATCAGGACAGAACATATGCTGTAGGAGGATGAGGAGGCATCATGATAATATACGTCCAATTTCATAATCTGTGCTAATATCGCCACACGATCTTGTGGATGTGGTATTAATCATGTGAACCCTGAATACCAGAACATTAATTTCAGGTAACTATACAGGTAAGATGTTGGATATTTCACACCTAATCATAGAGGAATCTGTTGGTACAATGGGCAGCAACAGATTCCAGTCAGATTTGTTTCAGAATATTCAGCATAGTATTGATTAAATTGTAGATGAATTTTCGGACTCAGCCCTTCCGGTTAACGACCATGATATTAGGTATATGGAAGTTCAACGCAGATAGATTGATCTCCACAGCGGCGTATTATTAAGCACACTACTCCAGCCAGAGATCGGAGACATACGCTGTATTTGATGGATCTGCCCTTCATCTCAGAATCTCCCATCTCACATCTCACACCTAATGGTTCTACAACTAATTCATGGTTTGATGGCAATATTTGAACTTGTGTTTAATCAGCTACTTTCTCCAACCCCATCAAGAATCGATGATTGAAGTCGATAAATGGCAATTACTCATAAAGAATATTGGGAATCTTCTGCCGGAAGATTCTCCTCTAATACATCACACATTTGAGAGAAATGAGATGCCAAATATCAGTGGCATACCATGCGTTATCGTTGTCGTCATCGTCGTCGTTGCCCTCGTCGTCGGCGCCATTATCCCTGTCGTCGTCCTCGTCGTGCTCGTCGTCGTCGTCCATCACCATGCCAATTCCTGTTCGTCATGTTTCACTTTCAAGTGCGGTTGATCGGGATTGGGAATTTCAAGCAAAGAATGAACACGTTCGTTACATGCTTGGACTGGCTTCCTGATAACGTAGGAAACTGTGCCAGTACTGGCATGACACCTGGCAGTATTGCCCTGATATGGAACCAGTGTAGCCAGAGTCACATACCTTTTCATGGCTAAGCATAGATGTAATGAAGATCTCGCCATACGCTCACTATTGGCCATGTATCGGCCCAGTAACATGCGTTATCATGCCTAAGCATTAGCTGTAATGAAGTTGTCGTCATATGCACCGTATCGGCCTTGTATTGGCCCAATACAGGCCCAGTCACTTGCTTTATTGTAGCTAAGCATTAGATGTAATGACGGTATCATTCTATGAACCGTGTTGGCCCCGTATTGGCCCAGTACCCAGCATTATCACAGCTAATCTTTACACAGTACACACCAATAAACCTTACGGGAAATGCAATTTGTGTGCACATACGAAATAGGCGAGGATATGAACCTATCGTATGCATGATGTGAAGGAGAAGTACGCCGGTAAATATTATCGGAAATGAACCCGTTTGAAGATGGGAAACCCGGGCAGACTAACAAATACTTAAATCCTTGACAAATTTTAACGAAAGATGCAAGCAAGTTTACGTGCGTCGGACCGCCAACCAATCCATCCACCCATCTGCCCATATATATGATTTTCTATTCATCTCATTTCCCATTGTAATCTTCATCATTGGCCTCAACATTCATAGATCCTAGTTTAACCCCGTCATGCATGCTGCGTCATAGTGGCAATCGTCATTCTCATCACTAGTGGCCAAACGATGTTGGTCAGTGATTATCATTCTGCAATGACATACGTATTTACAAAACTGCTCTAAGAACAGCAATTCGTGACTCAGAAACTCTGGTAATGATATAATTGGTCGATGTGACCTGGTATTTAAGCTGAAATACAATTTCTCGCCACGGACTTACACGTCCAGATCACGCGAGGATAGAGTCTTGCTAATGAATATGTGTAAGAGGATTACTGGTGATGATTTGGCTTCCTCAGGCGGCTAAAGCAACTCACTGGGTTTGTCTTGCTCGGATCATCCTGTTGTCTGGCAATATAGATTCCAGGAATGCATATGTTCAGATTATCGAGGAGCAGGATACCAGCTCGTGTGGTGGACATTTCTGGCTATACCACGCCCAGTATATGCACGCCCCGGCCAATTTTTAAGTGTGTTGTGATCGATTTATATATTTTGAACACTGCACTCCAAACATCCCAACATCAAGGTAATTATACTGGTAAGATGTGGTATATTTTGAAACTGATTTTATTTATGGCAGTTGTACCCGCGACAGCTCCCAATCAAATTTGTTTTAAAATATTCAACAAAATGTTTATTTCATAGTAAATTCATAGACATGCCATTCGTACACTTCATGGCCGACGTTCCAGTCATGGCGGAGCTCTACGTCAATATGCTTGTGAGGTCAGCTAAACTGGTGATGTAATGGACATTTCCAGGTTATCCATCCATCATATGACATCATAATTAACTACGTGCCGAGTAAGAGGGCATCATAAACAATGACGTTCTGAATGACGTAGATAAGTACGTCTCAAGCGCATAATTGGTGACTGAATAAGCGTTGTTGTAAAATGGTATTCCTTACTATTTAATAAAGATGCTGTTGAATATTTTGAAACTGATTTGACTGGTCGCTGCTGCAAAAGCGTGCAGACAAATTAGTTGCAAATTATTCAACAGAGAGCTTACCTGTATAATTTTCTGGAAATTGATAGTCAGGGCTTTGGGGGATCGATCGATCCAAGCATGAACGTCGCGCGGTGGAGCTTAACGAAGGATGGGCGGGGCATAGCTCTAAATTAATAGGTCCATTTGTAATGACCGCAGCTACTTGAGTGACAGATCGGATCCTTCCATTAGAGAACGAGAATTGTGTGTAAATATGGGTGTCAACCCGTGTTGTTCACTATATGTGAAATAAGTTGACAACAAAGCCCGTTGCTGACATAGGCAGTAACAGCCCTAATCAAATTATGTTCAAAATATACAAAATATTTAAAGTGATACCAAGTATCATAAAGTCTTTTGGCTGGTGGAATGAAGTGGGGTCAGAAACTGCAATCTTTGAATCAGTTGATGTATTATGGTCATGGTATATTGCATTCATGTTCACGCGTGTGTATGCTTGAGCCATCGGGTGCGTTACGCGCACGTGAATGACTGCAGACCATAGTGTACTTGAAGCATTTTCGAATATATTGCCGCTGGGGTAAGGTAAACACGGAATACTGAAATGATCATTTTACATATGAAAAGTTATTCATAAAGTCATCGCGTTCTGGCTATACAAAATCAGCCAATCAATTTCTGTATGAAGTTTGCATTTCTTATTAATACTGACCCGGACATATAGCTCAGCGGATATTACTTTCTTTGTTCCTATTGAGCGCGCTAGACAAAGCGACATAGACGCTTTGCGGAGACACTGACCACATTTCTCCGTAAAGTTGGATTATTTATTAGCCACGAAATGAATGGCAGCGCTGGCGTTTTGTCGGTAATTTGTCCTTTGATGTCCTATGTTATTGTATGAGTGCAAGTGAAAGATATTAACTTGAGGGGACAAGATGGTCTCGACATAAGCTACAGTATAGCTAATAAATAGGTCACCATGTTGCCAAAACAAAAACAGAAACATCTTAGTTCGTTCAGGATTGAACACAATGTATGAAGTGTATTGCAGCAACAGCACCCAGTCAAATTTGTTTCAAAATAGTCAACAGGTTATCTGTATATTTACCTTCAAAATAGCATTCTGAGAATTCAGTGGTCACAGTATCCAAATCAATTCCAACGGTCAACAGGCACAAAGAGTGGGCGAGCTTAGCTTGAAACCGGCGGGGTGAATAGCTGGTAGTGTGTCCAGCTCTGTTTCATGGAAACTATAAAGGTAAGCTGTTGAAACTAATTTGATAGAAACCCATTTCTATCATAGGCAGCAGTAGGTGCCAGTCAAATAAGCGTCAAAATAATCAATATAATATCTATTAAATCGTAAAGCATTTGGATCTTTCGACCTTTCCAGTTCAAAGGATTCTAATTTTAAATCAACATGTCTTTAATTCGTTGTTAGGCTAAATCTCTCATTTTAGCACAGACTTAGGTACTTATAAACCTGTACAATACACATCTTCTGACTGAAATCTTCCTTATTCATTTTATTCGCAGTGGCTTTTTTACCTGTATCATATATAGGTGTTAGTTAACTAGGTTGCAATTGGTGGTGGTTCTGACCCATGGCTTTTGCTGTCTGTTTTACCAATGCGTGTATTGATGCCAGTGGTATTTTTATATCACCGTTGGCAGTTGACCCGAAATTCCATGTAATCCAATCGCAAATAATTTAAACGGATGTGCCAGATTTGTTGTTCTTAACGTCGTGAACTAGATATTTGAGCGTTTACCCTGAAAATCAAATTACTTCTGGCCCGGCAAAATTTGAATGTTTGTGTAACAAGCATTTCTTTCTCCCCCAAATAAGAATAGATGCGCTAAATTGGTGATATTATTGTCTTGATCTCCATAGGCATGGCCAAAATACATATTCCTCTATGCCCTTAGTGACCCCATACCCTAGATATTTGATCTTTAAACTTAAATTCTCTCTCCCACTGGCAATATGATTGTCTCGACCAAAACATATTGAACGCTCTATGTTCTTTTATGTTAGAGTTAGCAGCAAAATAACCATTCCGGTGTGCACATAGTAACATAGATATTTGAAATCGTCCTAAAAGTTAAATATGCTCTATGGGGCAGTGCATAATAGTATGTACTAAATTTGATGCTACCCCTTTTTGCATTCCCATTTTATGCCCAAGAAAATGTGTTCCGATATGCACACAGTGGTCAACATATTTGACCATTTGATCTGATCCTCAAGGTATGTCTAGATAAACAGAATATGAATGGCTGTTCCAAATTTGCCAAGACTAATTTCTTACATTCTCGAGTTATGGTCAATATGTGTATCAGACTATCAACTTAGTGATCCTTAACATAGATATTTTAGCTTTTGCCCTGAAACGTAAGCTCTCTCTATGCATCCCTAATGTAATTGCATGCACCAACTTTGCTGAGTATACATTCCTGGATTCCAGAGATATGCTGCTAAAGATTGACAAACAGGCAGGCAGGCGGTCAGAAAAGCAAACAGACATATATGCAGACAGACAGATAGATAGACAGATATGCAGGCAGGCAGCCAGTCAGGTACGCAGGCAGGCAGATATGCTGGCTGGCTGGCTGGCCGGCAGGCAGGCATACAGGCGGGCAAGCTAGCTGGAATAGCTGTGCAGAATGCTAACATCAGCATCCAGCGTGATTTATGACAAGTTTGTTGATACACCTTACGCCGTTCAGCTGAAATGCACTCATACATCTTAAACAAATAATAAACAATGACTGAGCCAGCATTTCTGCCATTCACACACACAGCATACTCGTCGGAGCTTACACTGTTTCCATACAGCGAACTACTAGCGAACATATATATTTTGAAACTAATTTGACCGGGCGCTGTTGCTGCCATAAGCAGCAACAGCATACAGCCAAATTAGAATTTTAAACGTTCAACAACTTGTCTGTATAGTTTTCTGGAAATTGATAGTCATGGATTTCTGGGATCCGTCGATCCCAACACGTGTCTCTGGGTGGCTCTTAGCTGGAGATGGGCGAGACAAATCAAACAATTCATAATGGGTAGTGAACGAACCTTGACTGTGTGCCATTGGTGCAATTTACTCCATGGCAATATTCCATGTCGGGGTCAGATTAAAAGACGCTGACGACATAATACATAATGCATACATTTACCTTAGTTATTTGTGCAGAGCTTTGCAAACAGAAAACAACCAAATGCCAAAATTACTTAATATTTCGATCAATACTATGATCTTCGTGTAGTTCTGAGAAGTGATGTTAACAATATCCCAGTCTCTAAAACATAGGGCATCTCCAATGTAAAGCCTTACTCACGTTCTAAGCCACACCATTATCACCCTGTTTAAAGAATGTTGAGTTACGAATGGAGTAATGCGAATGGCGATATATCGCCTATTTCTGAATGTGTTGGGCCTTTCATTTGCCGATTTGCCTAGCACTTATATGTTATCTCTTAGCAGAATACAAATGCATAACTGTGCATGTTACTAAATATGATACGCCACCGCCTCTGCTGCCGCCATTATCAAAATACATATGGAAAATTGTCCTAATGATGATATTATGACCTGGCTAATCACCATTGCTGACACTAGAATACAAATTGCACTATGAAATATGACTCATGTGTGGGACTCGGTAAAATGGGAGATTCCAGTTTATCCATTAATCATATGACGTTCATAAACTTCGGAGTCAGATAAGCAATGGATAATTCCAATTTATCCATCAATCATAATCAACTACACGACGAATATGATGACGTCATAATCAATTATGAATGAGGTAGATATGTGTGTCACGAGCGCTTAATTGATGACGGACTAAGCGTTGTTGTACGAATTGTATGTAAATTGATAGTCAAGGATTTCAGGGATCGATTGATCTTAACACAGGAAATCGTGGATGGAGCTTCGCTAGAGGTGGGCGAGCCATAGGTAAAACTGGAGTCCTCTATTATACATGGAAGCTGAGAGGGGCAAATCATACAAGAACAGTTGTTATGTTAGAGCATATGCTATTAGGTACAACTGATGATGATGCGAATAGATAATCAAGAGTCACTAGACCAGGCTGCTAGTTTGAACAAACGTGGCCACACATTCTTATTTATCTGCGAGTAGCAACTGTCAGCTAGTTCGGATGCTTGCTTTTTCTGGCAACGATATATTAGTCACAATACTGTATTGGTAGTTCCTCGCTAACAGTACCAATCAACAACTTCTTGAAGATGGTTGCTGATGAGACAATGTTTTCTAATGCCAATATCAAAACATGTTTGGCTAAACTATGAGTTTGTGTGCTAGGCGATCTTGTGTGCAGGAACTAGAAATGTTATAATTGGCATAATTAGGAATGGCAATCAATTGGATCAGCATTCTTAAGTGTGGTCATTGCAAAATCTAATTTCATGGTTTAATGTGTTGTAAGCTGTTTCGTTCCATTTTGATGTAAATGTTCCAAAGTGATGACTAGGTCACCTCACCTGAAGTGACGAGTGGAATCGAATGCGTCGCTAAGTTCAGTGAGATGACTCATTAATGATATTGATTGAACACGTCATTAAATCACAGAGACAAGCTTAAGCACATTCACAAATCTCAAATAGCGTTCCAGTGAACATTGACATATGGTGCCACGTGGCAGCTAAAATGTTTCCAGTGGATGTGGTACTGTTGTAGATTAACATGGTCTTGTTTCTGGCGTGGTCTTAACATCATATCTCACTTATAGTAGTGGAACACACGATTGTGTTGACATACAATCGGAGCATCTTTGGACACCAGCTTCTCAGGATGTGCATTTGTTTTCCTATTATGAACCCTTACAGTATATAGGCGTTTGCCTTTCATGAAGAATTGTTTTTGATACAATGATGTGTGATTCAGAAAGGTGATCCACACTTGAAAAACGTGATCTGAAAAAGGAAATTGAATACCATATATGTTCAGGAAACGCATTTTTGGGGTGAGATTAATATCTGTTGATTAGATAGGATGGAGTGTCAGTCGGAAACTGTGAACATTCATACTCCACACGTGTGCGCACGCACGCCACCACAGCCCGTTACTCACTCACTACATACATTACATAGGTCTGCATGCACGCGTTCTTCTACATGAGCAACACTTTACATTGCCTTGATGACGGCAGACTATTACCGGATGTCATAGACAACTACCCATGACCTTGTCAAGAATTTTCCCGGATGCGCAAGCTATCGTTTACTTCCGATGCATTTTCTTGGAATACTTAGAAGATGGGTTTTCTAATCAATCTAATCCTTGATAATCGTAACAGAATTGTCAAAGAACGAGTCAAGTAAAGAGAAGAGAACGATACTTTATGCAATGATTAGGGTTGCCTGATGGGTGAGAACGTTCACCATCGACGTAGAATCCGTAGCAGATGGTTCAGTGATACCCATATCATCACCATTGTCGTCGTCATCGTCGTCGTCGGTGGTGGTGGCGGCGGCGGCGTCTTCATCATCGTCAGTATAGTTCTTAACGTCGCCATGATTGTCGTGAATATCATCATCCTCTATGTTACCACCATTTCTCTCATTTTCGCCATTGTCATTGTAGTCGTCATCATCGCCCGCCAGCACACATTGTATTAAAGCTGACAAGAACAAATGCAAAGTGCGCCAGGAGCCATCACGATGTGTGCAATGGGAAGTGAGTATGAGAAGAGGGTTGGAGGATCTGCCATGTGTATGTTTACACAGAAAATATAGACGTGTGTTGGGATGCATGATAGACACATTCAATATAGCCAATCTCCGTGCTGAGGTATCATTAACTAGAAGTTTAAAGCTGGAGAACGCTATGAAATGAAATTGATTGTGTTTCCATCATCGCTTAATCTCAAATTATGGATAGTAGACGCAGTTACAATGATTTGTTGAGATCATGCTTCCGTTGATAAAACATATGCTTGCTTCCTATGGCCCCAAACTTTTAAAGACAGTTGATACTTGGTAGCAATTTTTAAAGACGTATAACATATTCTCGCATGATATTTTCATTGAGAAAATGGCATAATGCTGCGATTCAATGTGTCCGTTTGTTGATCCCCAACACGTATTATGTATCACTTTACCGTATTCCATGTATGAGTTTAAATGGCAAGAGAACCATGACACACAGGATCCCGGCTTCCAAATATGTATTCACCCACCTGTTGAGCATTGTCTAACCGGAATGTTGGGTTAGGAAGCCACACGCAACTGCTCCAATATACTTGCTGTTTATAATTTATAACAGGTAATGGAGGAATCCAGCTTTAGCTATCCCACGCCCACCCCTAGTTAAGCTCCACCCACGCGTCGTCCGTGTTAGGATCTATCGATCCCCGAACTTCAAGACTATCAATTTCCGGAAAACTATACAGGTAGGCTGTTGAATCGTAATTTCTATCAAGAAAAATAGGAAACCCGGTCTCGCTAAATAGCGTCTTGTCACAGCCCATTCATTCATTTGCAAATTGGATTCCGCAAACAGCAGATGCATCAGAGAAAGGGACTCGTCATAACGGGAACCTATAAAACAGTGATGTGCACATTGTAAAGCCTTTCTCTGACCTGCTTTAACTGCGTGTGCTTCAATTTGATAGCTCAAATGCTAGAAAACAAAAACATAATAAATTAGATTCCGGTGGGTTTTTTTATTGCAAACGCCTTTCAGTATGATCGATTGTATTCGACATTCTGCACCTCCTGCCTTGAGGCAATGCAAATAGAGGGATCCATGTCTAGCGATGTCCGCCCATTGCTACTTACGCCCTGCCCATTTCTAGCAAAGCACCTCCCATGATTTGAATGTGTAGGGATTGATTTATATACTTTGAACCCTGAATTCACATATTCCTAATTTCATGTAAGCAGTTAAATATTTTGAAACTAAGTTGGCTGGGTGACGCAGTCAAATTTGTTTAAAAATATTGAACTTAATGTTTATTAAATAGTAACTCCATTAAAGACTTATAATTCATAGACTTGGCAGACAATGAAATGTTCATGGCGGAGCTGGATATGTCATCCACTAAACGTGTTGGCTGTGACGTCAGCCTACGTGTGCCTTAATTGATTTTGACGTCATTTACTTGGACGACAGATCGAATCTCTAGATTCACGTTGCCTTCTTACCCACATAACTCTACTATTACCATTAACATCTCTAAGATGACTAATCACATCGTAACAGGGCGCATGCGTGTGTATATACCCTGAGAGACATGGCACTTCAATAATGTCTCAGTAAAATGTCAATGTGTTATTAGATACACTCAGCTTGTGCAAATACATACATTACAGCTGGGAAATAACTTAACATATTTCTTAAACACAATAAAACGCACAGTTGAATAAGTTTATTTGCCTAAGCCTAAGGAAGCTATGTCATCCAACCCAATTATGTTTTAAATATTCAACAGGATAGTTCATACTACGTAGACCTAACTTATTTCTAAACGTTGATTGCAGTTCTAGTCAATAACGAGATGTATATACTAAAAACAACACAGACTATCACTCTATTCGTTTTGGACAAACAGTTGGTGGCATGGGTCGGGTAGCGTATACACATCGATAATAGCATCAATGAGAAACAAGTTCAATATGTTGCATATTATTTTAATGTGACTAGAAGCTGATGCTGCCTCACAAGTCGCTGAATATTGTTTACATTTTCAGGTTCCAGCTGGTAACCACCGTAAATATGTGATATCTCTCAAGAAAAATTACAGATCTGTTCCTCGCTACATAGCGTCTTGTCAGCCCCCACTCCTTCATTTGCAAATTGCATATTGCAAACGGCAGATGCATCAGGGTAAAGCAATCGTAATTGCCACTGACATTGCAATGGTCACGAAGTGCACTAGAAAAACAGTGATGTACAATTCGGAATCTTTTCCCCGAGCTGCTTTAACTTGTAGCGCTGCAATTTGATTGCGTGCATGCTAGAAAGTAAAATATAACAAATTAGATTCCGGTGATTTATCTTCCATGAAACCCGTTTTCAGGATGATTGCTTGTCTTCGACATTTTTCACCTCCAGCCTTGAGGCAGTGTAAATTAGATTAGCGGTATTTGTTTACTTATTGACATCTCTGCTAGTCACGTGACCGTTATTTCTCCTTCAAATGGCGGGATTAGTTTATTTCTTAGTTGCAAGAATCTGTTTGAAGAACACCGATGCTGCACAGTCTTGCTATTCTTTAATGCAAACGCTTTCAGCAACAACCTATCAATATGTCCCGTAGATAATCTCATAATCTAAAGATACGCTGAATGGATCCGATCTGTCACTCAGCAATCGTACGTAATAATTACGTCATTTGTTAGCCGACGTGACAATCAAATTGAGGTAAGCCCATTATGAAAGCCGTAATAGTCCGTCATACATGTATGCGAATTGTATTTCTTTGATTATTTACAATGTAATACACATTTTGCTACATATTTAAAATGTGATTAGGCTGAGAGTTATGTGGTTACCGTGAACTATAGCTTCAGGTAATTCAGCTTTCAACGGTTCTAATCGACTCTAACACGCGTCAAATGTGGGTGGAGCTTAGTAATAAATGGGCGAGACATGGCTAAAATGGCCTTGGTGAGAGGTGTGTCCTATCGTACCATCTCTGGTTTCTATGCCCGGGATCAATTGTTCACTGGCCAGTGTGAACTGCAACAGCATTAACAGAATTGCGGATATGCACTGCCGCTCATCTTTGGCTCACTCCACTCTAATGTAGGTTTGGACTCCAGCGTAAACACCAGGCTGTTCCAGGTAATTGACTGCCATTCTGCTCATAGGAGCAGTCAAACTATCAGCCAATTCATGAAATTGGCCTAACGGGAAGAAGAAACGCTCTCGACGATTATCCGTTAAATTGAGTGCATACTAGAGTACTAAAATGCAATAACCTTGACACAAACGGTCTATCAGAGATGTTTGGATGCATAGTAAATGGAAGCTTCTTTTGACAGCGTGTTGCAAACGATTAGGCAAGCAGGGATTTGCATAATCCATCATAAAAACACACATTTACCAAGGTGTCTGAAGCTAATTGCCCCATACAACTGCTCTTTAATCAGGGGTCAATTCAAAGATTAAACATTTAATTGTTAAACATGCTGGGCAGTGAACAATTGATCCCCGACACAGAAACCAGAGATGGGACAATAGTCATGCCCAGCCCATTTATTACTAAGCTCCTCCCACATTTTCCGCGTGTTGGAGTCGATTAGATACGGTGAAAGCTGACTTACCAGAAGCTATAGTTCGATACGTAAACAAATACCGCTAATCTAATTTGCACTGCCTCGAGGCTGGAGGTGCAAAATGTCGAAGACAGGCAATTATCCTGAAAACGGGTTTCATGGAAGATAAATCACCGGAATCTAATTTGATATGTTTTGCTTTCTAGCATGCACGCAATCAAATTGCAGCGCTACAAGCTAAAGCAGCTCAAGAAAAAAGATTCCGATTTGTACATCACTGTTTTGGTAGTGAAGTTCATGAACATTGCAATGGCATAGATAATTAAGATTGCTTTACCCCGATGCATCTGCCGTTTGCAATATCCAATTTGCAAATGAAAGAGTTGGGGCTGGGGTGGGGTGGGCAAGACGCTATGTAGCGAGGAACTATCTGTAATTTTTCTTGACAGATATCACATTTACAGCGGTTATCTGAAGGAGCCTGAAGATGTAAGCAGTATTCACCGACTTGTAAGGCAGCACCAGCTTCTAGTCATATTAAAATGATATGCAGCATATTGACCTTGTTTCTCATTGATGCTATTATCAATGTGTCTACGCTACCCAAGCCATGCCTCCATTGTTTGTCCAATACGAATAGAGTGATAGTTTGTGTTGTTTTTCCTATCTATATATCGTTATTGACTAGAACTACAATCAACGTTTCCAAAAAAAAAAATCAGAAACATGTTAGAGCTACGTAGTATGAACTATCCTGTTGAATATTTAAAACAAAATTGGATTGGATGACATAGCTTCCTTAGGCTTAGGCAAAGAAGCCTATTCAACTGTGCGCTTTATTTTGTTTTAGAAATAAGTTAAGTTATTTCCGAGCTGTAATATATTTATTTCTACAAGCTGAATGTATCTAATAACAAATTGACATTTTACTGAGACTGTATTGAGGCGCCGTGTCTCTGAGAGTTTATACATGTGCGTGCGCCCTGTTACAAAATCCCACTGGTGTAACTATTAGTATCTTAGCCTTATTTGCAAAGATACATGGAACGCTTACAGATTTAAAAAATCAATATGTCACATGTAACTGCCACTACATAAATAGCGTTTGCGTTGATGATTTGATTCAGCCTAGAAGCACTCCCATATTGCTTTATGGACTTGTGTTAATGTCAAAACAACCGAACTTTAGTACAACTGCTCAGTCTGCTTTGAATATTCTAAAAATCTTGTTTACCGTTCTAAAGTAAAATTTACTCATTTTCGCAAAGAAACGGGCAAAGGGCACGCCCCCAACCACCCCACTCCACCCCACCCCCGTGCTTCCGGCGCCCCTGGATGAGAATGACGATTGCCACTATGATGCAGCTTGGATGATGAGGAAAACTAAGATCTACGAATGATGAAGCAAATGACGAAGATCACAATTGTAAATGAGATGGATAGAAAATCACAGATATGGCGAGATCAGTTGATGGTTGGCTAGACTGTTCGGTGGACATAATTCTTTCGTTAAAATTTGTCAAGTGTTTCAGTATTTGTTAGTCTGCAAAATATTCCCAACTCTAAACGGGTTCAATTCGGATACCATTTACCGGCGTGCTTCTACTTCACGTCATACATACTATAGGTTCAAATGCCCGCTTACTTCCTACACGCACACACACTCAATTTAAAGGGGAATCTTGGATAGAGTTTCTTTTCCCCATTAGGCCAGTTTCATTACGTGGCTGATAGTTTGATGCCAGTCCATTACCGGGAATAGCTTGTTTTTTACGCTGGTCTAAACGTTAATCAGAGTGGAATGAGACAAAGATGAGCGGCAGAATACATCCTCAATTCTGATAATGCCGTCGCGGTTCGCACTGAGCAGTGTATAATTGCTCCCCGACATTGAAACCGGAGATGGTACGATAGGACAGCCCTCTCACCAAGGCCACAGTGAAAATATAGTTTGCGATAAGTGACTTGTTTTTTATTCACTACTGTATTTTAGGTATTTGCCTACAATATTCACATGGAAAGCATGACAATGTTATTTACTTATGGGAGAAGATGAAGACACATTCGCCGACTCATCAAACTAAGACTTCATATGATTCTACCTTTGAAATATTAGTGGCTGAATAAAAGTATGCATGTGGAGTGAAAACAATTATTACGTTGGACATGGGACGCAATGCTGTCTTGGAATCTGTAGAGGTATTGAATACAACATTATTATCTAATCTCAGAGTCGACACATGTCAAGGACAAAATATTTACCTCTATGTCTGTCGTTCTTGTACCGATGTGTCTGAAGTGCAATAATAGGATAGATGACCTAAACTGGAACATCATCAAAGCGTTCTTAAGCTGTCAATTGCAAAATCTAAAATCGAGGTTTAATGTTGTGTAAACATATTAGTTATCTCGGCATTGTAATGTAAATATTGCTAAGTGATGGCTATGTCGCCTCAAGTCAGGTAGTGAATGAACGTGAAATCTTAAGTGAAGATGACTTAGTAAATATATTAACGGCCAACCTCCTTAACACGTTGAATACGAAATCCCAGAAAACTCATTTACAATTCGATAAATATTCTGTTAAATATTTTGAAAATAATTTCATTGACAGCTGGTGCTATGGCAGCAATTCGGTTCCTGGCAAACTAGCTTCATAATAGTCAACAGCTTACAGGTATCGACTCCTTGAAATTAATATTTTGTGACTTGTGTGTACGCAGGCACACAGAAAAGCATGCACGCGCGCACGCATGAACGTGCATGCACGAACACACCCACGCACGCACACACGTTCACACACGTTCACGCACGCACGCACCCACGCACGCAAGCACGCACGCACGCACGCACGCACGCACGCACGCACACACACACACACATACACACACACACACATACATATATATATATACACATACATATATATACACATACATATATATATATATATATATATATATATATATATATATATATATATATATATATATATATATATATATATATATAGACAAAACGCACCAGCGCACGCACGCACGCACAAAACAATTATGTAACTTCTCATTTCCCATCATGAAATAAAAATATTCTTCTCGTGCCATAGCAGCTCGCCTACACATCCAAACACAGATTGTCCATCTGCTATAACGATGCAACATGATTCAGTTAAGCTAAGTCTTTTATCAACCACCCATCTTTCCATTGAAAAGCGAATTTCCTAGAATACTGAACACCATAGAAACATTGATCAAATGCAATCTTTATAATCGCTGCCAAATGAATTGCCATCTAATGCATTAGTACAATGACGTGTAAAATGCCATCCTCCTGCTAAGTCATGTTACCATGAACATGCCATGTTTACGCAGCAGATGATAGACTGAATATTTGACTCCGTTGTGATAAAGCATGGCATAGACACTGTGGTTGTCTTCAGCAGCAGCAGCTTCCAGCAACATCTAGTTCAGGTTCAACACCAGCTAGTGCGAAAACCCCGAATTTCCTTAGTGTACACATCTACAATTCCCCCAATGAACTGGGAAAATGTGTCGATTCTTACCTACTATTTCAAAGATGATCTTAAAGGCCTACACAATTCGTCAAACTTACTGATCTTATAGGACGGCAGAAGTTGTCAAACTTGTGCAATTTGAAACATTATCGTATAGGCCAACAGAAGTCGTCAAAATTGTACAATTTGAAACATTATCGTATAGGCCAACAGAAGTCGTCAAAATTGTACAATTTGAAAGATGATCTGATAGACTGACAGCAGTCGTCAAACGTGTACAATTTGAAAGATGATCCTATAGACTAACAGAAGTCGTCAAAATTGCACAATTTGAAAGATGATCTTATAGACTGACAGCAGTCGTCAAACTTGTATAATTTGAAAGATGATCATATAGGCCAACAGAAGTCGTCAAATGTGTATTATTTGAAAGATGACAGAAGTCGTCAAACTCGGGTGTCACAGTTAATGATGTAGAGCTTGCTCTCGCCCATTTCCTCTTGACTTTAACCCTTTAATAACGAGATTTCATCAATTCAATCTATTTCCATATCCAATGCACATGTGCATGCCAAGAAAATACTATTTTTAAAATTTACAACTGGAATTGCTGACTCGATCATCGAGCCAGTTTCCCACTGGAAACTCTTTAAAAATAGTCTTCCTTTGGCCAGTAAATGGCCATTCCTCAAGATCACTGCAGAGGCCTGTTTGGGCGAGCTCGTCCATGACAGGGGTAGGAGTGGGGGTTTGTTTGGCAGTAACACTATATTGCCAGATCAATCAGAATAAGACGTACCGTAACCATGTGTTTAACTGATATGCATCACCGTCAAGTAATTGATATAATTATTTTCATGGTCCCTCTGCACTGTACAAATAGGAAATCAAGAACAGGGATATTTTTAGGCCAAAATGTGAAGCGAATGCAGTTTAATTGCTGGTTCCTTGGAAAGTACTTTTCTTCGAATGAGGTTGTCACTGTCTGTTTATCAACAGCCTTCAAGAAAACTAATCTATTGGACATTTTGACGTCATTGCATAACCGCGATAATCATCATTATGTATTTATTCATAACTCAATATTCCGATTTGTTTATATTCATCTGCATATAGTTCTCTATTTAGTTGAAGACCATTCATGCCCATGCTGGTGTATATACAGTATTCAGGCTTATATCAAGTATGCCAAAAATGTAAAAATATGTTTATATATGTGTTGAATATTTTGAAACTTATTTGACTGGAAACCATTGCTGCCATAGGCAGCAATGACTTCCAATCAAATTAGTCTCAAAATATTCAACGTTATATATGACTTTAAGATATTGCAAACATATAATTCTATATATTCTATCAATGGCCTTATACTAACTAAACTTAAAGTCACTAGATGGGTGTATAATTTCCATACCTGTATGTTAAGTATGCTAAAAAATTAAAGATATGATTCTATATATGCTCTCAATAGCCAAGAACTGACTGAACGTAAGTCACTGGATTGATATATTTTCAATAACATTATATATGATTATAAGATATAACAAAAATATAATTCTATGTATGCTAGCAATGGCCTTGTACTAACTGAACCTAAAGTCACTAGATTGATATAATTTCCATATCTCTATGTTAAATATTTTGAAACTAATTTGACTGGAAACCATTGCTGCCATAGGCAACACTAATTTCCAATCAAATTAGTTTCAAAATATTCAACGTTATATATGAGAATAAGGTATAGTAAAAAGGAAATTCTATATATGATATCAATGGCCTTGTACTAACTGAACCTAGTCACTAGATTGATATAATTTCCATACCTATATGTTAAATAGGCCAAAAATTTAAAGATACGATTCTATATATGCTTTCAATAGCCTTGAACTGACTGAACCTAAGTCACTGGAATGATATATTTTCCATACCTTTATGTTGAATATTTAAAAAATAATTTGTCTGGAAGCCATTGCTGCCATAGGCAACATTGATTTCCAGTCAAATTAATTTCAATATATTCAATAAATTTAAACTGACTGAACCTAATTCACTAGCATGATATCATTTCCTTAACTGTATAAATGCTAGCTTTATACATTTGATACAACGACAAATTATTCCATACATTCTGCTTCTTTCCTTGCTACATCGCTACAATGCTACACTATTGCAAGGGAGACAACCCACTTTAATAGCCTAGGTCACTCATCTCCAGCTACACTATTATAAGGGAGACAGCCAAATTTCTATTATGTGGGCATTAGCGCCAGATTATAAACTCGCATGCACGTTCCAAGTTAATGTCGTCTGTTGTGTATTGTTCACAATTTTTTCAATATGTAGGATAAATTAAGCGTGAGTTTGAGTATTGGTTAGCTTTATGGTTAATGATTCTCCTCAAGTTTGTTACATAGCAAGTTAAATAACAAGTTTGATAGTTAGTTATTTTTGTTTTTACAACATCTGACAAACAAATTATGAAAAGTATTGTGTGCCGATCCTCAATTTTATTTTATTGCACAGCAAGTGTGATTGTTATTATGCTTTAACAGCAGTCTGATATTCACATTGGAGTATATTCCATGCCAACATTCAATTTTCAGTAAGTACACAATAATTATTCATCCCTCATCAATATGTACCGTTTTCAATTTTTGGTCTTCTTAAAAAATCTACTAATACGATTATTTACAAAATATGTTGACCTAATTTTACTATCTTTGACAATAACCGTTCCGTATCATTTATTAATTTCAATTTCCGACTTACAATTTTACAGCTGTGAATCAAATATAAACTCGTATAACCTAAAAGGTTATCAGATTTTCAATATTTTACAGTATACAGTAGAGCATAGAATTGAATTTGAATATTTCCACTATGAAGACGAATGCTCTTGATACAAAATTTTCCGTATAATTGGATTGGAGTATATTGCTGTATTAACTCAGTGATTCTTTTATAAAGTCAAGGTCAAAATATTCAATGGTGCATTTTATGTTATTTGGGGAAAATTGTTATTTTTTTTCTGAACTGTACAATAACTTATGAAATTTCTAAAATGTATATATAATTATATTTTTAACATAAGAAATATTATTTATTTACTTTATTTAATTTTTTTTTTTTTTGCGATATTGTAAATATAGAACATTCATTCAAACAGATAGTTAAAACTTATATTATTTTTAATAGGTTTAATTTTCATGACAGATTTAATAGATAGGCAGATAGAAAAGATGGAATTGGCTGTATCAGCTCCTCAGTGAGGTTTTTATTGGATCCCCATAATAACTGTCACACAGAAATACAGCTCAGGAATTTATAGGTGGGGGGGGGGGGGCTTGAAGAAGCCTTTTACTAAATTTACCAAAATGGTAGGCATACAATTATGCCTCAGATCAAATTACTTTTCAGTTTTATGGCCATATATTAGTATTCAAGGAGTTTACTTTTGACGACTTAGATATTGTGGAGGTTTTGGACAATTCCGTTCTTCCATCTTTTACAAAAGATTTATACATATATATATATATATATATATATATATATATATATATATATATATATATATATGCTTCTTGTTTTATCACAATTTACATATGTATATATGTATCATTTTCTCTGGCCATTAGTCAGTTGATCAATCAATAAACTATTTTAACTCAGATTTAAACCTATTTTAACTTAAACTTTAACCAACCATATTTTTACATATTTTAATTTAAGCTTTAACTCAAAAGAACAATTAACCCTTTCACCATCAAATTCCATACTAACTTTGCTTCACATTATTCTATTAATATTTTGAAACTACTTTACAGTATACTTTTGCTACCAAAGGTAACAAAAGCTTACAGTCAAATTAATTTTAAAATAAGACTTCTAGTTCAGTCACTCTGGAACCAAGATGTGAAGAATCTATTTGTGAATGGGTTAAATATAAATGTAAATAAAATATTCTTTTAAGCTAAACTGATCAAATATAAACATAAATAAAATATTATTTTAAGCTAAACTGATCAAATATAAATGTAAATAAAATACTCTTTTAAGCTAAACTGATCAAGTTTTCCTTTCTTGGTTAATGCTAACAAGATATTGACTATTAAATTATAAATACATATGTGTATATTTATTGATTAAATTATTGTTATACATATATTATTTGTATTATGGTTTTTTTCTTACTGATATGAGTCATTATGACTTGGTCATTCATATTCAACAATCTTTGACCTGTAATGACTGATAACATATGATTGACTTTCATTCGCATAGCTTGTGGTATAAATGTAAACGTATTATTTAAGCTTAATGTAAATGATATATATGCATGTCCCTGTTTACCATATCTCATTAAGTTAATTTAGAATTTTCAGAATGTGTCCCAGTTGACCATCGTGCTAATGTAGAAATCTTCCAGCCGTCCAACACAGGACACACTTTGCAAATATGGGATTGGCACATAGGAAATCATGACCCCGCGGGATGTCTTATAATTCACGTAAGACCCAAAACGAAATTAAGTTTTGAAAATACCAGGTGAGTTAAAAGTACAGGCGAGCTAAAGATGGATGCGGCGATATTGCATCAATGATATTTATGTACATACAATTCGAAACTGGAACGTTGGATGACTAAGCATCATCCATGTACGTGGCTGAGTCGACCACCTGCTATTTATAAATAGATGTCAATCATCGGGACGGTGGAAAGTCGAGCCAGCCAGGTCATCTCTTTATATCTAATAAAGTGTACTGATATTAAATAGCATCCCCATCCATGATGCTGTTTATAGCATTATGTAACCAGCAGATGAGATTAATATAATGGTGGTAGAAATAGGAGGATTTAATTGGAAATAATTCTATGGTTCTGAGTTGATGTGTATTTGAGAACAATTTAGTTAAAGGTTGTTGCTGCTTAACAGACAACCACCTTTATGATATTCAGAAGTTGTTGATAGTGGTAGTTTTAGAACTAATCGATGTTTAGTAATTAATGTTGGGATCATGAATTATGAGAATAAATTGAACGTAACTAACTGACACAGTTGATGACGTAAGCTGACTAGTATTTGATCGTGCACTAAAACAACACCACCTGGTAATGAATCATCCAGCACGTGTGCCTAGCACCCTATAATTCTCCATTAGTACGCAATCGACAGGACATGGACATTAGAGCATCCTTTAGGAATTCATAACATAATCGAAATTTGTTGATAAACTATATGCCACTTATTTTGTGACATGCAACAACATGGCATACCATAATGTTGATAGTTAGCTGACAGATCACATCAAACCAGAACGGGTTCCCACTGCTTTGTGTATGTGAGGCACAATCTTCTATGAAGCATTGAGCAGCGTGTGATTGGTCGGAGTGATTTCCTAACCAATCAGGATAAATCGGACTCTGCAGTAAAGTAGTATGATGAATAGAGTGTGTACAGTAGCAAGTGAGGGAGGAATAGTTGATTGGTTGAAAGGGCCAGTTAGTTATCAGGTCAGAACCTCTGGGAAGGGATAAGCAGGGGTTGATTGGTAGCTTTATTGTTTGGCCAATCAAAATGTGCTTATCGGATTCCTAGAAGAATCATGATAATATGTTAGGAGAGAAGTTATGTGTTTCTGTTAAATGACCAGAGCACTGGAAAGTCATAATCTGAGGGTATAAATAATGGAACATCTCTCAAATAAAGTTAAAGGACAATTCTGGGATGATAAAAAGTGTGCTTTATTTGAAATAGTATTACATGTTTAATGAAATTGCGCCTGAATGATAACCGGATGGTAATAGCGTAACCAATTACCACTAGATAAAGTCGGTAAAATTGGCCATTTTTCGCATATCGGGGTGCTCCCATTTTATCGCGTCTGGCGACGTCAGCACCGCACCACCGCTATTGCTATGACTGGAGGAGCGAGGCCAATAGATGTAGGTATATATTTTAAGGAAGTATACATACATGATAATAGCAAACGAACCGATTAAGCGATTCCAATGATTCCAGGATCTCTAAATAGATGCCGACCTCGGGATTAATATGATATAATGGACGTTAATATCGGACAAGAGGTTCAAAGGACTGGAATATATAAAATAAATTATTCATCTATGATACGATCTGAGAATATGTTATCCTTTTTTGGGGTAAAATTCAGTATGGGATGGTTTTTGTCTCGCAGACTCTATCTTTGCTTATTGTCATTAAATTAGAGTGTGTTTAAAGCTGAAGGAATTGGCTATTTGACTGACCAATTATAATTTTGTTCACGTGAATATTGCCAGAGATATCACCATATGAATTAACATTCTGACATAAAATCTGGGAATTTTCATCGACGATCAATATTGCCCGATAAGCTGTAGTAATGTCAATATTTAAAATATTTTGATGGCATTTCCCCCGTTATGTGATAACATTGTAAAGCTTCGGCACAACAAAGTCTGTCATTGTAGCTGTAATACGCATTGTGATATGGGATGATAGATAGAGCACATCATGAAATTTTTGTTTGAAATTTTGCTGGCTTAGTTTTTCTCGCAGAATGTATCTTTTGAACCATTAGCCCGATTCTAACAACCCTAGCGTTGGATAATTCTTCAAATTTGCAGCTACAGGTAGGTATCAGAATTATTACAATCGGTTATGTGGTTCCGGTAATATTATCATATCATATGTTTTCTTGGAATATATATTTACACTGCCCGCGACACACGCTATAACGGTATCTTGAGTCGGCTGAGTAATTTGACAATACACACGTGTCAAGTGTGCCACTTCATTTAACCCTTATCGCGTTGTGTAAAATGCATAATAGCCTACTTACAGAGATAGTTCCGGGATACATTTTGAAAAGAAAATGTTGCTGAAACGTGTTGCGGTCGTGCACAGCAATGACTTACAGCAGCACTGTTACCAAAATGAGCACATTCTGATAGGATAGAGAAAATGGAATCTATGCTTCAGCAGTCTAGGAGTTAACGATTCCCAACCGACTTCGGATACTAGAATTACTTAGAAAAACTTAAGTCTACCTTAACTGGACAATGTCCTAACGATTACAAATTAGCACATGTTAGGGCTCCATGCATATACATATTTACTGTGCATTCTTCGGGCTCGGCAAAAATAGCGTTGGTGTGGGGATGACGTCAGGATCTCGTGAAATCTCGCTCTCGTTGCAAGAAAATGGTGCCGCCCGGGAAATAAAATAATCCCATGTTACGATGGTATAAGTACTCGTATTATTTGTCTATTGTTTTTATTTAGGATCCAATATGTTAGTTATATAATAGTCTTTCAAATAAAGTACACGTTTATCAATACCGGAATTGTCCTTTAATCTTCCGATCTTGGATTCACCAAGCAGTCACAGACTTTGCTGCTTGGTCAAAGCCATGGCTGTTATGCCTAACGTGGCTTATTATTGCTTAGGAAAGGATCTGGTTAAGTTAGAGTAGAATAAGTTAGACCATTTATTTCCTGTATAGTAATTTGTACCAAGTATAATTGCATGGAGCGATCTTGCTCAATTATTATCAAAGGGTATATTGTATAGTTAGTGCAAATACAATTATTAACTTACGTAAATGTAAGTCAGTGATTTGTCGTTTGAAGTAGAACCTAAAGCCGAACTGGGAGAAACAACTAGTCCTTACCTGAAATCTAGACTCAACCAGATAGGCCCAGAACAACTCAAAATAAATATCGTCCACCTCACCATCTGTCGGATGAGGTGCGCGAGTTGTCATTCGCGTCCGCTTACCAGTCGACCGACGTTGTCGCAGCAACACCTACGAGTCACCGGCTAGTAGGATGGAGTGAATCGTCAGTATTAGTAGATTCTAGTAAGTTAAGGGTTTCCGGTTCCGTTTGTGAAGACAGGCCACGTCCCCAAAATCTTCAACTTGTATGTAGAGTATGTATTGGCATATAACTATCTATACCTTCCATTGCCATAGTATAACAAGTATTTTCATGCATATATGTTGACTTTTTTTAAAATTAGTATGACTGTCAGTCATTGTTGCTGTAAATAATGATTTTCAGTAATACTGTGTTCAAAATGTTCTACACATGCTTACTGCTAAAGAAGTTTACTTGTGCAAAAAGGTATTTACCTAACTTTTATGACAATATATAAGATAAATTAAGGCAATTATACTACAGCTTATTCTTAGAGATGTCTGGTCATTGCGATATATTATAACAATGGGAATCTGTATTTCTAATACTGGTATTGATATGCATATGCATTTATATCTTTATTATTCTGATACTTATTTGTTTCTTATAATACCATCTTATCATGTCAAACTAAAATTGCAAGAATTGTGTTTGGTTACATGAAATAAAATACTGTAATATATAAATTATAAAATGCAGTCTCCATCTTGATTCCACTTTAGTATATTTACCAACCAGACCTTATGTGTCATCTAACCAGGTCTTCCTCTTGTTTCTTCAATACGGAGTTGTTGTACGAAAGGCATGATAGAGGATTTGGGCAGCTTGTTTGTCATGACGTAATAGCGCATATTAAAGCTACATAACCAAGATCATTGATAGCTGTTAACTTATTATTTGTAATTAATGGCATACTAATTTATACTTAATAAATAATATATTAATGGTTATAAAGTCTGACATGTATAACTCTTAATAATTTATTTAGTAAGTTAAAATCAGTGACCTATGAATGCATAATGATTCAATATCCAAATTTTATCAGTGATGTTGATTAAATTCTCCATTCTATAAAGTATTAAACGATTTGTTTATGTTCCGCTGTATATATTTATCTATTTACTTGAAGACCATTCATGTCCATGCTGGTGTATGTACAGTATTCAGGCTTATGTTAAGTACGCTAAAAATTGTGACTGTAAATGGGCATTCCTCAAGATCATTGCAGAGGCCGGTTTTGGCGGGCTTGGCGCTGAAAGGGTTACGAATTTTTTGGATGGTCGGGGTGGGGAGGTGAGGTTGGGTGGTGGAATTGGCATTAACACTATTTTGCTAGATCATTCAGGATCAGGTGCATCTCCGCACTGTGCTTAAATGAGATGTTTCAGTGTCCAGTAACTCCTATATTTTCATGGTACATGCCGGAGTTCGTCCTACACTGTTCAAATGCGAAATCAAGAACAAGGATATTTTTATGGCAAAATGTGAAACGAATGTAGCTTAACTGCTGGTTCCTTTGAAATTATTTGTCTTCGAATGAGGTTGCCGCTGTCTGTTTGCCAACGGCCTTCATGAAATAACTAATCTATTGGGCATTTTGACGTCATTGCAGAGCCCCGATAATCGTCATTATGTATTTATTCATAACTCAATATTCCGATTTGTTTATATTCATCTGCATATAGTTCTCTATTTACTTGAAGACCATTCATGCGCATGCTGATGTAAGTACAGTATTCAGGCTTGTGCTGGTGTGAATGTCTGTGCAATGGAAGATTCAAGTTGCTCAGTCAATCAAATGGCATTATAATCAACAATGCGACGTGTAGGATGGTGTCGTTAACCAATTACGTCGGGTATTAGCTAAGTTTGGTGCGAATGCTTAATTACTGACGGACTAAGCTGTGTTGTACGAAATGTATGTATTTACTATTAAATAAACATGGTCAGAAATATCACCCAGTAAAATTCGTTTCAAAATATTCAACAGCTTACTAGTACAGTTGTCTGGATATCGAGATTCAGTTAGTACATGATTCGATCGATTAGCTTATTACAATGCCGCACGTTTTCTATGTGCAAACGGGGTGAAGATCACGCAGAAATAAGACCAATGGAATCGAGACACCAGAACTAATGGTACTCTAGTGTGTTACTTCCATGTGACTTGTCATGAAAATGTACTACTGCGACAATAGAGTGATCCATTTATAGCTATGTGTAGGTTGCGGGATAGTGTCTGGCCATTCCGGTATATCATGTCGACTCACCGCACCGCACGTGCACGACGAATGATGACGCTGGTTAGCATCCGGTATCGGGGTGACGGATCCTGTAGAGAGACTGCCCTGCAGGTAACAAAAACCGGCTCCTAAGGCCGGTGGAACTCAATCGTTCCAGTGGGGCCGTGCTACCATTGTCGCGAACATTAAATACAACTGTCTCATCCCAAGAATTTGTGTCACCAGTATGCCTGTCCATAGCAATTTCGTGATCCATGGACTTACAAGATTTGATTTGGTGACCTAAAAATATAAGTCTATACAATGATTTTACCTAAACAATTATGAATATGCTAGATAAAACTAAATAAGAGCATACGAAAATACGAGACATAGAGACAAGTAGATGTACCTTTAAACCTGGGGTACCCGGAGGTACCACCCAGACTCGTAGGTCCGCAGCGGTATCCCCACAAGGGAGGCTCCCGTACACGAGACGTAACTAATTAACTAAATATAAGTTATTATACCTCTAAGCTGAAAGGAAGAAGATTATCTCGGACGAAAATCATGTGCCTCGCGTGGGCACTACTCCTAGTGCTAGTTTGGGTGAGGAGTATTATCCTCCCGTGGACCATCGTCGCTGAATCCTTGCGAGATGCAAGTGCCTGCACGGGCCTCCATCTCGGGAAGGTGTCGCCACTACTTAAAGCGGGAGAAGAGTAGTAGGCAAAAATGGGCCCACTCTAATATTTCAACCAAAAATGCTTTAAAAAAGAAGAAAAGACCATACCTAGTGAGATTAAGACTATAGGGTTGCGTGCTGTTTTACGTAAAGACGGGACGAACGATTCCCGAAGGATTCCCCCTTACCGTCTTATATGATTCTTTATATACTGAATTAGTGGTTGCCGCTTTATTTATGCGGGCCTTCTGCTTTGCTTAATTAGCTTTTAGTTTTTAGAAACAAGAACTATTTTTGGCCGCAAATGGCTGGTATCTATCTAGCTATTAGACACGGCTGTCATTGAGAACAGATGCCCTAAGACATCAATACTGAAGACAGCGCTCATACGTGTTACTTAGTAAGATCTCCGAACTGGATAAGAATCTGGACATCCCGCTCCGTAACCACATAAAACGTTACAGGACACAGGTTACTTTTCACGAAAGCATTATTAGACAATTGTCCTATTGTTATGGTGGGGGTAAGAGAGACGAATACCCACCGTAAATGTCCTTCGTGTAAGGGTGTGGCAGATCTAAATATCATGCCTGGACATTCTTATGGAATTCAGTCGGGATACGCATCTCGCCTGTCACGGGGTCCTATGGAACTAACCGTTTAACCTGTTATTAGGTTTATATACAAGTTGCCCAGTTTTGCACTGCAGCGCGGGAGGATGGTTCAGCAAATAAAATAATATTCAAGATATGTTTTCGCAGTGCTTTCCTACATTGGCAAAAGTGCTAACTACTAAGTATCCAAAGATACGGAGGGACCATGTGTGATACCACACGCTGGCCATCACCACTCGGATTACCTAACAGTTTCCCAGAGTCGGATCACCTCATGGTACGGATCGGGACATCCAAACAATTAAGAAGCCACAAGGCTGAGTGGAGCATGAAGAGAGACAAAATCTTAGAGTTATGAGTCTTACCGGAGTGCGGGGCTAGATTATCGCACTACCGGAAGAGAAGAGTATACTACAGATTTCTTAACGGAAGAAAGTGTCTCTAATCATATTAAACTTATCCTATCGAGCTGAATAGAAAAGGTTTATTCGGTAGCATGCCGGGCTAAACAAAGTTATAGCATGGACAGCGACCTCAGTGAAAAAATGTTGATGGCAGGAGAAAGTGCTGCATATATAAGTGTTGCTGTACAGTGTTTCCTACGTGCACTGCAGTCCTATATTATCTATAAATAAACAAAACATATGAACAGATGGCTACTGGCCATATATATATATATATATATATATATATATATATATATATATATATATATATATATATATATATATATATATATATATATATATATATATATATATATATATATATATATATAACTAACCAGAACAATTAATACAATATCAAATGATCAGAATTATATATCTTAGTACAGGTTAACGAACCTACTACGGTGCGGTTAGTGAAAACAAGTCAGGCCATCGTGTTGCTGAAATTGATGCGTCATCCTTTAGTTGACGTGAGTTGATGCACTCTCAGGAAGCTGGAAAGTTCCCGCACGTCGATTTCCGCAAACAGGATTCCCGCAAGAATACTCATGGCGGGAGTACATGGCTCAGCACTGTAAACCTAATGGAATGTCTAACGAGTAGTCAGCAAAAGATACAATAGCATTACTGTGGTGAAGAAGGTTCCCGTACACCAATGGCATGGATGGAAGTTGTAAACAACCCAATCACAAGTGGGGGTTGTCAGATGCAAATGAGGATACAAAACAAAGCTTAACGGCGCTGGGTACGTCAGCCAGCTCTGAAGATGCACGGGCAGAGTTTACTTGCTGCCGTCGAAAGTTAGAAGAACCTACACGATATTAGTGCGGTGACAGTTGAAATACCACTTTTAGGCGCGGCCGGCAGATCCGGCGAGTCATCCATCAAAGAACATCCTGCCTCTACATCTGTAGAATCACATATTCAGGCCATAAAGGCCTCACCGCAAGTTTGTGTTCCGAAGTAGATACTGATATTCGTGAACAGTAATCGGAAAGTTCCAAATTGCTCCCGTAAGTAGGGAGTTACAAAATAGTTTTTACTGCGGTGGCTTGGCTACTGCTAGCTACGGGAGAGAAACAGAAACTGAAGTCATATGAGTAATATCTGTCGATCGCAGCTAGTACAGGTCCAACCTGTTCGGACCCTGGCCGAGAATGCTCTCGATCTCTGGCTCGTGTCTCCTTTTATACTCCTCGTGACGTCACAGGCACAGGCTCCAACCAATCATCGTTCTAGCAACAGCCAATCAGCGCGTAGCTAATAATAGCGCAGTCAAATGTTCTAGAACATTCTAGAAGCTCTGCGTCCACGTGGTTATGACGTCACGGCAATCAAAAAGAGTTTTCCGTGGATAACTCAGCTATTTCTTAACCGATTTTGAAATGGTTTACAGATTTAAAAATCCCGTCGAATTCTGGTCTTGATTAATGACAGATTCAACGGGAACAGGTAATCAAAAAGGATTACAGGGTACCATCTCGGTACACTAAAAGCACCATCCTATCTTGGTCGTAAACTACGTGCTCCATCAAAAATAGCATCCAAGGGTGCGCATGCGCACGATGCGCTTTAACGAACTTTAGGCCCATATACGCTTATGGCTCTGCCCGGGGGGGGGCGTGTTCAGCGAACGAATCCAGGATGGGCGGCGCGTACCCAGCTGGTACCCGACCGGCCGTTCTGAACTACACCTGCATCACCCATTTATTACAAAGTTCCGCCCACATTTTACGCGGGTTTGAATCGATTAAAAATTTTTAAGCTGAATTACCAGAACGTATATTCCAAGGTAACTATTCAGCTCTCAGCCTAATTATTTTAACAATATGTAGCAGAATGTGTATTAAATTGTAATTAATAAAAAAAATCCAATTAACATACATTAATGACGGACCATGACAACCTTCATAATGGACTTACCTCATTATGATCGTCATGTCAGCTAACATATGACGTAATTATTACGTAAAATTGTTGAGTGACAGGTCGGATCCACTCGCGGTATCTTTAGATCATGACATTATCGATTGGACATATTGATATGTTGTTGCAGAAAGCGTTTGCATTGAATAATAGCAACAGTGCGCAGCATCAGTGTTCTTCAAACAAATTCTTGCAACTAACAAATAAACTAATCCCACAATTTGAAGGAGAAATAACAGTCATGTAATTAGCAGAGATGACAAAATGTCGATACTTAAACAAACACCATTAATCTAATTTGCTCTGCCCTGAGGTTGGAGTTGCAAAATGTCGAAGACAAGCGATCATCCTGGAAACGGTTTTCGTCGAAGATAAATCACATATAACTTGATATGTTTTGCTTTCTAGCATGCACGCGATCAAGTTGCAGCGCTACAAGTTAAAGCAGCTCCCGGAATAGGATCCCGAATTGCACATCGGCGTTTTGGTAGTGCACTTCACTAACATTGTAATGCCAGAGACAATTAAGATTAGTTTACCCTAATGCACCTGCTGTTTGCGATATCCAATCTGTAAATTGAGTGGAGGTGACAACACGCTATGTCGCGAGGAACAATCTTCAACCGACCCTTGAGGCAGCACCAGCTTCCAGTCAAAGTAAAAAAAAGTTCAACACGTTGGCACTGTTTCTCGTTGACACTATTATCACTGTGTGTACGCGACCCGGTGCATTTGTTGTCAAATATGAGCGTACCGAATGGAGTACCGAATAGAGTGATAGTTTGTGTTGGTTGTGCTATATACATCTCTTTATTGGCTAGGGGTACAAGCAACGCTTCCAAAAGAAAATCTGAAACATGTTAGGTCTCCTTAGTAAGAACTATACTGTTGACTATTTAAAACATAATTGGATTGGATGACATAGCTTCCTTAGGCTTAGGCAAATAAGCCTATTCAACTGTGTGTTTTACTTTGTTTTGGAAACACGGTGAATTATTTCCGAGCTGTACTGTAATGTATTTGCACAAGCTGAGTGTATCTAATAACATATTGACATTTTACTGAGACATTATTGAAGTGCCATGTCTCTCATGGTATATACACATGCATGCGCCCTGTTACGAGGTGATTAGGTATCTTAGAAATTGCAATTGTAATAGTAGAGTTATGTGGATAAGAAGGCAACGAGAATGTAGAGATTCAATCTGTCGTTCAAGTTTATGACGTCATAATCAATTACGGCACACGTAGGCTGACGTCACAGCCAACATGGTTAATGGATGACGTATCTAGCTCCGTAATGAACATTTCACTGTCTGCCAAGTCTACGAATTATATGTCTTTGATGGATCTACTATTTAATAAACATTAAGTTCAATATTTTGAAACAAATTTGACTTCGTCACTCAGTCAAATTAGTTTCAAAATATTTAACTGCTTACATGTATAATTACCTTGAAATTAGGAATATGTGACGTCAGGTTTCAAAGTATATAAATCAATTCATACACACGCAAACCATTGGAGGTGCTTTGCTAGAAATGGGCGCCGGGGCTTACCTAGAAATGGGTGGGGCATAGCCAGACATGGTTCCCTCTTTTTGCATTGCCTCAAGGCAGGACATGCAGAATGTCGACTACAATCGATCATCCTGAAAAGCGGTTGCAATAAAAAAAATGGAATCTAATTTATTATGTTTTTGTTTTCTAGCATTTGAGCTATCAAATTGCAACACACACATTTAAAGAATTTCAGAGAAAGGCTTTGCAATTTGCAGATCACTGTTTTCTAGGTTCCCGTCAGGACGGGTCCAATGACAGAGAGACAATTAAGATTGTCTTCCTCTGATGCATCTGCTGTTTGTGGAATCCAATTTGTAAATGAATGAATGGACTATGACATGACGCTAAGTAGCGAAGCAAGATTTCCTATTTTTCTTGATAGAAATTACGGTCCAACAGCTTATCCGTATAGATTTCTGGAAATTGATAGTCATGAAGTTCGGGGATCGATAGATCCTAACGCGGACGAAGCGTGGGTGGATCTTAACCAGGGGTGGGCGTGGCATAGCTAAAGCTGGATTCCTCCATTACCTATTATAAACAGCAAGTATTGTGGAGCTGTCGCTCGTGGCTTCAGAACCCAGCATTCCGGTTAAACAATGTTCAACTGGTGGGTGGAATACATATTTGTAAGCCGGGATCCTGTATAGCATGGTACTCTTGCAATTTAAACACATACATGCAATCCGTTAAAGTGATACATAATACGTATTGCGGATCAACAAACGGACACATTGAATCGCAGCAATATGCCATTTTCTCAAAGAAAATACCATGCGAGAATATGTTATGCACCTTCAAAGCTTTGGGGTCATTGGCAACAACCATATGTTTTATCAACGGACGGACGTGCGATCTCTAAGAATCACTGTAGCTGCCTCTACTTTCCGTAATGGGAGATTTGGCGATACGGGAAACACAATCAATTCCATTACATAGCGTTCTCCAGCTTTAACCTTCTAGTTAATGATACCCCAGCACGGAGATTGATCTGTATTGAATGTGTATATATTGTATCTATCATGGCAGCTCAACAAACATTTACGTTTTCTGTGTAAACATACACATGACAGATCCACCAACCCCATACTCACTGTCCATGACGTCATGATGGCTCCTTGTGCACCTTGCATTTGATCTTGTCAGCTTTAATGGTGTGTGTAGTAATGGTCGTTTTTTTCTCTGTGATACAATTATGTGAATACCATTAAAGGCTACGACGGCAACCGGTGGGCGATGATGACGACAACAATGATAATGGCGAAAATGACAGAAATGGTGGTAACATAGACGATGATGACATTCATGACAATCATGGCGATGTCAAGAACTATACTGATGATGACGGAGACGCCGCCGCCACCGCCGCCGAAGATGACGACGCCGATGGTGGTGATATGTACATCACTGAACCATGTGCGACGGATGCTACGTCGATGGTGAACGTTCTCGCCAATCAGGTAACCCTAATCATTTGTCTTAGAATCGTCCGTTTAAATTCGATTGCATAAAATATCATTCTCTTCTGTTTTCTAAATGTCAAACATGCATTTTGCCACAATGGAACAGTATACCTACTCGGCTGCATCTTTGATAATTCTATTACGATTATCAGGGATTAGATTGATTACAAACCCCATCTTCTGAGTATTCCAAAAAAATGCATTCGAGGTAGACGCTAGCTTGCGCATCCGGGAAAATTCTTCACACGGTCATTGGTAGTTATCTCTGACATGCAGTAATAGTCACTGCCTTCATCAAGATAAGGTAAAGTTTTGCTCATGTAGAAGAACGTGTACATGCATACGTATGTGATGTGTGTAGCGAGTGAGTAACGGACTGTGCTGGCATGCGTGCGCACACGTGTGGAGTGTGAATGTTCACACTTTCTGACTGACCCTATCTAATCAGAAGACATTAATTTCACCACAAGAATGCGTTTCCTGAGCATATATTGTACTCAATTTTATTTTCAGATCACGTTTTTCTAAAGTGTGGTTCAACATTCTGAATCATGGCTCACTGTATCAAAGACAATTCGTCATGAACGGCACATGCCTATATACTTTAAGGATTTATAAAAGACAAAGAAATGCATATCCCGAGAAGCTGTTGTCCAAGGCTGCGCAGCTTTTATATCCACACAAGCGTGTGTTCCACTACTTTAATTGAGACATGATGTTAGGACGAAGCCAGAAATAAGACTATATTAGCACAGCAGTACCACATCCACTGGAAGAATTTTAGCTGACACGTGGCATCATGTGTCGATGTGCACTGGAATGCTATTTGAGATTTGTGAATTTGCTTAAGCTTGTCTCTGTGATTTAACGAAACTTTTAATCGATTTCATTTATGAGTCATCTCACTGATCTTAGCAACGCGTTCGTTTCCATTCATCACTTCATTGAGGTGACTTTGAAATCATTTACCTCAAAATGCACAGTTAACTAAGCAGCTTACAAAACATTAAACCGTGAAATTAGATTTTGCAATGACCAACTTAAGAACGCTTTTCATACTGATCCGATTTATTACCATTCCCATCGTGCCCATTATAACATTTCTGGTTGCTGCGCACCAGATTGACTGGCACACAAAGTCATAGTTAAGCCAACATGTTTGATATTGGCATTAGAAAACAGTGTTGTTAAACGGCATTGCTGTTTAGACCGCAACATGTTTCATCAGCAACCATCTTCAAGAACATGACGATTAGTACTGTTAACTTGGAACTGTCAATACAGTAGTATGAGTACTATATCGTTGCCAGAAAAATCAAGCATCCAATCTAGCTGACAGTTGCTACTGGCAGATAGATAAGTATGTGCGGCCACGTTTGTTCAAACAAGCATACTGGTCTTGGGACTCTTGAATATCTCTTGTCATCATCGTCAGTTGTAGCTAATAGTATATGCTCTAACATAACAACTCTCTTGTATGTTTTGCCCCTCTCAGTTTCCAGGTAGAATGGAGGAAACCAGTTTTAACTATGCTATGTCCATCTCTAGCTAAGCTCCACCCACGATTTCCTGTATTAAGATCGTTCGATCCCTGAACTCCCTGACTATCAATAAAAAAATATATACACGTAAGCGGTTGAATATTTGACTGGCCGCTGACGCTGCCTAGTGTGAAAATATTCAATACTACGTTTATTAAATAGTCAAGACATACAATTCGTACAACAACGCTTAGAGGTAATCAATTAGGCGCTCGTGATAAACATCATTCATAATTGATTATTACGACATAATTCGTCGCGGAGTAGATTATGACGTCATATGATTGATGGATAAACTGGAATTATCCATTGCTTATCCGACTCTGAAGTTTATGATCGTAATATGATTAATGGATACACTCAAATCCTCCATTTTAGCAAGGCATGCACGTGAGTCATATACACCTGTGCAAAAGTTAAGCACCACCCTATTTTTACGCACATGCGAGGGTATATTCATGTGCTATGAAGAAAGCAATAGCATAAACATTTATGTACCCATCCATCTTAGTGCAAGAGGTAATAATGCAACTAGAGGAATGCTGATTATGATGGTGGGGAAACACTGTATGTTTTTGTTTGAACTTGAAAACGAGGCCTGAATATGGTTACGTTGACACAACTGACAACTATTGCCCTACAGTTGACACACGTGGCTAGATTGTCATTAATGGTGTCTGAAAACGAAGTTTAACATCTGTGCACGAGTTTGAGACTGTCATTATTAATACCGGGTATATCCACCTTGTGCCTGGATGACGGCCTGGACACAACGTCTCATGCTGGTCACCAACCGACTGATACGCCATTGTGGTATTCGTTGCCATTCAAGATGGAGTGCGTCTGTTAATTCCTGTAGGTTCTGCACAGGAGGATCCCTCCTTCTCACCATGTTTCCCAGAAAGTCCCAGATATGCTCAATAGGGTTCATGTCAGGGCTCTTTGCTGGCCATGGTAGGGTTTCGATGGCATTCTGGCGGAGGTATTCATGCACAGCTCTAGCACGATGTGGTCGGGCGTTGTCATCCATGAATATAGGGTGGGTTCCAGGTGCATGATTTACAAAATGAGGGACCACAACTCTATCCAGTATGGAATCTTGATATCTTTGTCCATTTAGTGTTCCAGGTACAGTCAACAGATCCAGCTTACAATCAAATGAGATGCACCCGCATATCATAACGGAACCTCCACCAAATGGAACTTCTTCCATGATGTTACGTTGGTCGTACGCCGTGCGTCTGGACCTCCATACACGAGTTCGACCATCTGTGGCATGACGCAGGAACTGACTTTCATCGGACCAGTGTACCCGTCTCCAGGATCTCATGTTCCAGTGTCTTCTTTCGTTGCACCACCTCAGACACTCCTCTTTGTGGTGTGCAGTGAGGAGAGCACGTCTGACAGGTCTCCTAGCTTTCATGCCAGCAGCATACAGTCTCCTTTTGACGGTAGACATTGACACTCTATTGCGCGTTTCCCATTGCTGGCTGAGCACTCTGCTGTTGGTGAATGGAGATCTCCTAACAAGGCGTACTAGGGCTCGATCATCACGGGCAGTAGTCTTCATCGGTCTTCCAGATCTAGGCCTGTCCTTCACCTCGTTAGTTTGCCCATGTTTTGCAATCAAACGATTGATTACAGTATGGTTAATGTGCAGCTGTCTGCCAATCTCTCTGCATGACATACCAGTGGTATGCATGCCTATGATTTGCCATTTCACACGATCACTTAACCTTCGTCTTGCCATAGCGGTTCACAATCAAGAGCTAATTCTCTCTGTACAAATAAACCACGGTCATGAACACAAAATTCCTAATCTTGTCGCCTAAATCTGTATGTAATGTTCTACACCTCAAACTGGACTTTTACATAACTGAACACGTGTGCTGTTTCCCGCCACGCACGGACATCAAGCGGCGTGAAGTCATGCATGCATGTGCATTTCGTACTTGGAATTATGTCAGCTAACGCGGGGACAAAAAGTATGGCAGCCTAGTTGTACCATCATGTTTCTACGTTCTATTGTTTTTGCTGGTGCTTAACTTTTGCACAGGTGTATAGTTGCATGGTGCAATTTGTATTCTAGTGTCAGCAATGGTGATTAGCCAGGTCATAAGATTATCATTAGGACAATTTAAGATATGTATGCTTGATAGTAGCTGCAACAGAGGCGGTGGCCTATCATATTTAGTAACATGCACAGTTATGCATTTGTATTCTTCTAACATATGAGTGCTAAGCCAATCGGCACGCAAAAGGCTCAACACATTCAGTCATATGTGGCGATATATCTCCATTCGCTTTACTCCATTCGTAACTCAACATTCTTTAAATAGTGTGATATGGGTTTGGCTTGGAACGTGAGTAAGCCTTTACATTGGAGATGCCCCATGTTTTAGAGACTGGGTTATTGCTTACATCACTTCTCAGAACTACACGAAGATCCTAGTATTGATCGAAATATCAAGTAACTTTGGCATTTGGTTGTTTTCTGTTTGCAAAGGTGTGTACAAGTGTGCTTGGTGAGTGGCGAGTACAATGTACTACACAATGGTTTAGTCAAATTATGTTCGAGTTCAACATTATCAAAAGTAATTTAATGATGCCACCTACATTCTAAGCAAATACAGCAATTTTGAATTATTAGTTTCAAGTAACCCTTTTATTACAGAACGCCCCCTGTCATTGCCATGAGTTTTCTGTGTGTACAAGTAACAGTCAAGGTTCGTTCGCCATCCATTATGAATTGATAGATGGTTAGACATGGAGGAACCAGGTTTTAACTATGTCTCTCCCATCTCCAGCTAAGAACCACCCACACATCCATGTTGGGATCGACACCCCCCTGAAAACCATGACTATCAATTTCCAGAAAACTATACAGACAAGTTGTTGAACATTTTAAATCTAATTTTGCTGCATACTGTTGCTTTCTATGGCAGCAACAGCCTCCAGTCAAATTAATTTCAAAACATGCAATATCATGTTTTTTAAATTGTAAAGACATAGGATTCGATCAACAATGTCTAGTCCGTCATCAATTAAGCGCGCGTGACCAACTTTGCTATGCCATTCATGACGTAATTGATTATGACGTCAGCCTATGCATCACCTAGTTGAGTATGACGTCATGTGATTAATGAATACACTGACATCATCCATTAAGCATGCATCTAACAGAGATACATTGACATTTAGCAATCTCCAACAAAACACAGAATGCTATTTGCTTGGTGAATGGCGAGTACAATGTACTACACACTGGTTTAGCCAAATTATGTTCAAATTCAACATTATCAAAAGTGATTTTAATGGATGCCACCTACATTCCAAGCAAATACAGCAATTTTAATTTATTAGTTTCAAGTACCCCTTTTATTACAGAACTATCCCTTTCATTGGCATGACCTTTCTGTTATGTGTTTAGTGATGAGGCGCGCACACTCGCCCATAAACCTGCAATGAGAATTTGGTCACCGCCACCCCACACACTACTGCAATTGGTTTTTAAAATCATATTTTACACCACCTGGTCACTGCTGACCCACTACAACTGCGGGTGCTACTGGAACCCGGCAGTTTAAATAGTCCTTACACCATTGACGTACGTTTGTCCGCTGCTATTTAAGACCAATACCTACATAACGTTATTTGAGAAGCTTTCGCACACAGATGTCAATGATTTTAAAAGGAAATATTATTATTAAAGTTAAGATTCAAATCAAAATATTAACCATCATCTATTAATATTTAAGCCCTCATCCGAAATCAGGAAACTATGGCAGCTAAATGTTGCATCCTATCTGCCTAATGCATGCAGCATTATAGTAATCTTGAACATAACCATGTGTGGCGGACTATTGCATAGTTGGCAGACCGTTTATCGTCGGTGTTCTTCGAGTGTGCTACTATTTACCATTTTACACATCCCCATTTTCTCCAACTGTTACCGATTGGATACTATTTACACGTGGTTCTCCCCAGCACATCTTACATGGCGCTAATTTCATCTGAACACACAAATCAAGTAGCGCCTTGATCCTTGCCTTAATTAAAAGAGGGAAGGTACATTATGTGCGTTTGCCAACGATAATGTTGACAGATTGTTATTCGGCACCAGCATCTTAAGGAACTTTTTCATTTGGCCATATTTGTTCTCGCGAAGAGGTTACATCCCAATAGATTACATCCATGTACATGTGTGTATATATGCGCCTTTTACACTATAAAAATGTATCTGTATGCATTTCTCCTTTCATCAATGTTCGGTAGCCATAGTAAATGACAGATTTCCTCAGCTGCCTAATATGCTAATATTAACAAGCATTAAACTTTTTGACCACACTGTGGCAAATTACCAGTCTATACCTAATTATCTCGCATTTTGATATGTGTAGCATACAGACACCAAGATTAACAGCAATGATCGTGCTTACGACATCTGCGTAATCAGCCTCGAAGTGGTCACCGGTCTTCGTTCTGAATTCGTAAGAACGAGACTTTTCAATGAACTGAATATGACGCGTGTTGTACATTCTTATATTGCTCTGATTGGGAACGTGTGACAATAACAAATTAAAATCGCCTTTAGGCTAATTGCCATGATATTAATATATCTACGGTACAGCATATCGTGTACTACATCTAACAATGAAACTGTACACCTTGACACGTGCTAAACTACCGGCATGGGTTCAAACCCAAGACAGCCAGAACTCGTGTACTAATTAACCTTTAATCTTTAGCGTCGCCTATGTTCGCGACTTCCACATTGGTAAGCGAGAATGTAATTTATTTGCCTGAGTCAAAAGCTAGACCGGTAATTCTCGACAGACAGGCCTTCCGCTAGATGTGCCGTTCTGTAAAATATCATCTATCTCCGTATTTGTTTTGGCGCGTGGTTCGCTGTATAGTGACAGTGAAAGCTCCGCCGAGTGCGCTGTGTGTGTGTGTGAATGGTAGCACTATCCGTATTACTGAGTCAGTCATTGTTTATTATCTCTTTGACAATTTGTCTTTTTGTATCACCACCCCTTCTGCGCCAGCGTGGTCTACAGTGGTGGCAGGCTTTGGGATTTCTGAAAGGATCTAGTATAAACATTTGGAAAATGCAGTTAATTCGATGAAATAATTTAAGACATATGCCGTATGAAAATTCCCAAAAGCTTGAGGCCCAAGTGTGGAACGATATTACTTCCAATGCACGCTTTGCCATATTTAGAGTTATTAACTTTTATTTTGCTGATTGAGTCGTTGAGACTTGGGCTACCTTACTCCGTAAGATCTAGGTCAGTCTGCCCATGTCGCTGGATAATGTAGGGCAAAGGTCTATTTTCAAATAGGAATCAATAGTAAAAATATTTGGTTGTAAACCCTCTCCCAAACGTATGTATCTCATTGCAAATGTGTTTTTGGTGTGAGTGCATTTCAGGCGAACGGGGTAAGGTAAATCAACAACCTTGTCATTAATCACGCTGGATGCTGATGTGAGCATTCTGCCCGGTTATTCCAGCTAACCTGCCTGCCTGGCTGCCTGCCTTCCGGCCTGCCAACCGGCCTGTCTGCCCACCTGCGTGCCTGACATGCTGCCTGCGTGCATGTCCGTATGTATGCCTGGCTGCTAAGCTGTCTGTCTGTCTGCCTGTCTGCCTGTCTGCCTGTCTGCTTGTCTACCTGCATGCATGCTTACTTGCCTGCCTGCCTGCAAACCTGCCTGCCTGTCTGCCTGCCTGCCTGCCTGCCTGCCTGCCTGCCTGCCTGCCTGCCTGCCTGCCTGCCTGCCTGCCTGCCTGCCTGCCTGCCTGCCTGCCTGCCTGCCTGCCTGCCTGCCTGCCTGCCTGCCTGCCTGCCTGATTTGCATGCATGCATGTCTGTCTGCCTGCCTGCCTGCCTGCCTGCATACATGCATGCCTGCCTGCCTGCCTGCCTGCCTGCCTGCCTGCCTGCCTGCCTGCATGTCTGCCTGCCTGCCTGCCTGCATGTCTGCCTGCCTGCCTGCCTGCCTGCCTGCATGCCTGCCTGCCTGCCTGCCTGCCTGCCTGCCTGCCTGCCTGCCTGCCTGGCTGCCTGCCTGCCTGCCTGCCTGCCTGCCTGCCTGCCTGCCTGCCCGCCCGCCCGCCCGCCTGCCTGCCTGCCTGCCTGCCTGCCTGCCTGCCTGCCTGCCTGCCTGCCTGCCTGCCTGCCTGCCTGCATGCCTGCATGCCTGCCTGCCTGCCTGTCTTCCTGCCTGGCTGTCTGCATGCCTGCCTGCCTGCCTGCCTGCCTGCCTGCCTGCTTTATGTATGTCTGTCTGCCTGTCTGTATGCCTGCCTGCCTGCCTGCCTGCCTGCCTGCCTGACTGTTTGTCGATCTCTAGCAGCATATCTCCGGAATCCAGGAATGTATACTAAGCAAAGTTGGCGCATGCAATTACATAAGAGCTGCCTAGAGAGAGTTTATGTTTCAGCGCAAAAGCTCAAATATCTATGTTAAGGATCACTAAGTTGATAGTGTGATACACATATTGGCCATAACTCGAGAATGTAAGAAGTAAGTCTGGGCAAATTTGGTACAGCCATTCATATTCTGCTTGTCAAGACATACCGTGAGTTTCAGATCAAATGGTCACATATGTTGGCCACTGTGTGCATATCGGAACACACTTTCTTGGGCATAAAATGCGAATGCAAAAAGGGGTAGCACAAAAGGCAGTACATACAACGATGCACTGCCCCATAGAGTATGTTTAACCTTTAGGACGATTTCAAATATCTAGGGCACTATGTACACACCGGAATGGTTATTTTGCTGATAACTCTAACATAAAAGAGCATAGAACATTCAATATTTTTGGTCAAGACAATCATATTGCCACGTGGGAGGGAGAATTTAAGGTTAAAGATCAAATATCTAGGGTATGGGGTCACTAAAGGCATAGAGGAATATGTATTTTGGCCATGCCTCTGGAGTTCAAGACGATAATAGCATCAATTTACTGTATCTATACTTATTTGGGCGTTTCAGTTCCAGGACAAATGGTCAACTATTGAGGCCACATGGCCAATCGGTGCATATCAGAATGCACAATTTTCGTCGCTATTGAGACGAGAAGACGATAGAAATATTAAATTTCACACATGATTGCACAAATATTCATATTTTGTCGGACCAGAAGTAATTTGATTTTCAGGGTAAACGCTCAAATATCTATTTCATGGGCTCGCTAAGTGCATACGAAATGTGCATTTTTAACCATAACTCTGGAGTTCAAGACGTTAAAAGCAACACATTTGGCACATCTATTCACGTTATTTGCGATTGGATTACATTGAATTTCGGGTCAACTGTCAACGGTGAAATGTCTATGTTACTGGCATCACTATGCGCATTGGTAAAACAGACAGCAAACGCCATGGACCAGAACCACCACCAATTGCGACCTAGTTCACTAATACCTATAGACCTATATATGATACAGGTAAAACAACCACAGCAAATAAAATGAATAAGGAAGATATCAGTGAGAAGATGTTTATTGTACAGGTATATTAGTACCTCAGTCTGTGGTATGCGGTAAAATGAGAGATTCAGCCTAACAGCGATTTAAAGACATGTTGATTTAAACTTAGAATCCCCTGAACTGGAAATGTCAAAAGATCCAAATCATTTTCGATTTAATAGATATTATACTGATTATTTTGAAACTTAGTTGACTGGAACCTACTGCTGTCTATGATAGCAATGGGTTTCTATCAAATTAGTTTCAAATTGTTCAATAGCTTCCTTGAAACAGAGCAAGACGCCCTACCAGCTATTTACCCCGTCGGTTTCAAGCTAAGCTCCGCCCACACTTTGCGCATGTTGACCGTTGGAATTGGTTTGGATAGTGTGAACACTGAATTCTCAGAATGCTATTTTGAAGGTAAATATACAGATACGCTGTTGACTATTTTGAAACAAATTTGACTGGACGCTGTTGCTGCAATACACTTCTTACATCGTGTCCAAACCTGAAAGAACTGAGATGTTTCTGTTTTTGTTTTGGAAACGTGGTGACCTATTTATTACTGTAGCTTATGTCCAGAGCATCGCGTCACCTCAAGTTAATTACTTTCACTTGCACTAATACAATAACGTAGGACATCAAAGGACAAATTACCGACAAAACACCATCAATGCCATTCATTTCGTGGCTAATAAATAATCCAGCTTTTCTGAGAAACGTAGTTAGTGACTCCACAAGGCCGTCAATGTCACTTTGTCTGGCGCCCTCAATAGGAACAAAGAAAGTAGTATCGGCTGAGCTATATGTTCGGGTCAGTATTAATAAGAAATGCAAACTTTATTGATTGGCTGATTTTGTATAAGGGCAGCGCGATGACTTTGTGAATAACTTCTCATATGTAAAATGATCATTTGAGTATTCCGCGTTTACCTTACGCCAGTCGCAATAGATTCGAAAATGCCTCAAGTACACTACTGGTCTGCAGTCATTCACGCGCGCATAACGCACCCGCGGCTCAAGCATTCGCACGGGTCAACATGAATGCAATATAACATGAGCATAATACATAAACTAATTCATAGATTGTAGCTTTCCGTATTGTCATTTAAAACATAGAGACCCACTTCATTCCACCAGACAAAGGACTTTACGATACTTGGTATCACTTTGAATAGTTTGTATATTTTGGTTTGTTGTCAACTTATTTCACATATAGTGAAGAACACGGGTTGACACCCATATTTGCACACAAATCTCGTTCTCTAATGGAAGGATCCGATCTGTCACTCAAGTAGCTGCGGTTATTACCAATGGACCTTTTAATCTTAGCTATGTCCCACCCATTCTTAGTCAAGCTCCACCGCGCGTCGCTCATGTTTGGATAGATCGATCCCCCAAAGCCCTGACTATCAATTTCCAGAAAATTATACAGATAAACTCTTTGTTGAATAATTTGAAACTAATTTGTCTGCACGCTTTTGCAGCAGCGACCAATCAAATCAGTTTCAAAATATTCAACAGCATCTTTATTAATTAGTAAGGAATACCATTTTACAACAACGCTTATTCAGTCACCAATTATGCGTTCGAGACGAACTTATATACGTCATTCATGACGTCATTGATTATGATATCGTCCTACTCGGTACGTAGTGGATTATGACGTCATATGCTGAATGTATAAACTGGAAATAACTATTACGTTACCAGTTAGCTGACCTCATAAGCAGATTGACGTAGAGCTCCGCCATGACTATGGAACGTCGGCCATTAAGTGTACAAATGGCATGTCTATGAATTTACTATAAAATAAACATTTTGTTGAAGCCACATGTAAAACTAGTTTCAAAATATACCACAACTTACCCGTATAATTACCTTGATATTGGGATTTTTGGAGTTCAGTGTTCAAAATATATATATCGATCACAACACACTTAAAAATTGGCCGGGGCGTGCATATAATGGGCGTGGTATAGCCAGAAATGTCCACCCCACGAGCTGGTATCCTGTTCCTCGATACTCTGAACATATACATTCCTGGGATCTATATTGACAGACATTAGGGTGATCCGACAAAGACAAATCCAGTGAGGAAACCAAATCATCACCAGTAATCCTCTTACACATATTCATTAACAAGTCTCCTCTATCCTCGAGTGATCCGGTCATGTATGTCTGAGGCGAGAAATTGTATTTCAGCTTAAATACCATGTCATATCGACCGATTATAACATTACCAGAGTGTCTGAGTCATGAATTGCTGTTCTTAGACCAGTTTTGTAAATATGTATGTCATTGCAGAATGATAATCACTGACCAACATCGTTTGGCCACTAGTGATGAGAATGACGATTACCACTATGACGCAGCATGAATGATGAGGGAAAACTATGATCTATGAATTATGAGGCCAATGATGAAGATTACAATGTGAAATGAGATGGATAGAAAATCATAGATAAGGATGTGGATGGATTGGTGTGCGGTCCATCGGACGTAAACATGCTTGCATCTTTTATAAAAAGTTGTCAAGGATTTAAGTATTTGTTAGTCTGCACAGGTTTCCCATCTTCAAATGGGTTCAATTCGGATAATATTTACTGGCGTACTTCTCCTTCACATCATGCATACGATGGTTTGAAATCCTCGCTTACTTCGTATGTACACACAAATTGCATTTCCCGTACGGTTTATTGGTGTGTACTGTGTACAGATTAGCCGTGATAATGCTGGCTACTGGGCCAATACGGGACCAACACAGTGCATATAATGACAACTGCATTACTTCTAATGCTTATCCACAATAAAGCAGGTGACTGGCCCTGTATTGGGTCAATACCAGTCCGATACGGTGCATATGACGACAACTCCATTACACTTAATGCTTAGCCAAGATAATGGCGGTTCCTGGGCCGATACAGTGCCAATATGTTGCGTATGACGAACTCTTCATTACATCTATGCATAGCCATGAGAAAGCAGGTGACTGTGGCTACACTAGTTCCATACCAGGCCAATACGGCCAGGTATAAGGCAAGTACCGGCACAGTTACCTACGTTATCAGCGAGCCAGTCCAAACATGTGACGAACGTGTTCATTCCTCGCTTGGCATTGCCAATCCAGATCAACTGCGCTTGAATGCGAAACATGACGATCAGAAATTGGCATGGTGATAGACGACGACGACAACGAAGATGAGTACGACGAGGACGACGACAGGGACAACGACGGCGACGATGAGGGCGACGACGGCGATGACGACGATGACGACGACAATAACGCCTTGTATGCCACTGATATGTGGCATCTTATTTCTCTCAAATGTGTGATATCAGAAGAGAATGTTCCGGCAGATGGTACCCAATATTCTTTATGAGTAATTGCCATCTATCGACTTCAATCATCGATTCTTGAGTGGTGGAGCAAGTAGCTGAATAAACGGGATGTCAAATATTGCTATCACAACGATGAGTTAGTTGTAGAACCATTAGCTGTGAGATGGGAGAGTCTGAGATGAAGGACAGATCCATCAAAAACAGCGTATGTCTTCAATCTCTGGCTGGAGTAGTCTGCTTAATGATACGCCACTGCGGAGATGAATCTATCTGCATTGAACATGCATATTCCTAATATCATGGTCGTTAACCGGAAGGGCTGAGTCCGAAAACTCATCTACAATTTAATGAATACTGTGTTAAATATTCTGAAACTAATCTGACTGGAATCAGTTGCTGCGTATGGTAGTAACAGATTCCTGTCAGATTAGGTTTGAAATATCCAACAGCTTGCCTGTATACTTACCTTGCAATTAATGTTCTGGTATTCAGGGTTCACATGATTAATACCACATCGTCAAGACCGTGTGGCGATATTAGCACAGATTATGAAATTTGACGTGTATTATCACGACGCCTCCTCATCCTCCTATAGCATGTGTTCTGTCCTAACTACAGTGAATGTATGATTTGCATTCTTCATATTCTAATTGATATTTGCATCAATTGTGTATGGTACAATATGGTTTCTTATATATTAAACATTATGATGAATGGCATCGATGGACAACTCTGTTGTCTCTTGTCATGCAAGTATGAATAGCATGGGTTAGGTGTACATTAACACAGTTCTTCGGCCTGGAAATATGGCTCATTATCTAGTAGTATGTAAGCGAGAGTCCGGTCCATTCACCCGTGCGAGTCCATGCTGAATGAAACAAACACACCACCATGGGATTGTCTGGTTTAATCGGCAGGTGAATAGACAGGGAAAACCCGCACAACCCCACAGCTACAGCAGTAGCGGTGTGTGATCTTCTGGTGGTTCGGAATTTGCAGATTTGCATGTAATATCCCTGCAGGTGCACAGTGCACTCGTAATTACTAATTAATCCTTTAACACTCAAGTTAGTCAAACTGGCTTCTTCATTGGTTCTGAGAAATGCCCATTTGCAGACAAAGAGACAAGTATCTTTGAAAATGTAAAACAGGAATGATTGTCTTGATAATCGAGCCAGTCATTCCAGTGATACATTTTCAAAAAGTAATTGTCTCTTGGCCTGTAAATGGACATTTTCTACGGTAAAATTGGAGTTTTCTTGAAAAATCTGAGGGGTAACGGGTTAACGTCAGTTCAGACTACGTTTTGCATTTTCCTGCACGACGGCGTTCCGAAGGCAAAGATTACAGTCTACTATGGAGAGCAGAATTGTTATCAACATAACGTTACTTATGACACCATAGTGCTGACCAATAAATCAGTGGTGGAATTATTAATTTCAAGCCTATTTTGTTTACGTAAGAATACTTATGTAGATATGAACATTCTTCCCACCAATATCACACTTTGTTCTGTTGCTATTATGATCAGTTATTGTTTCCTTGATTGCATGTGCATATTGCTCAATGAAACACACCAGATTCTCTCAAGATTATGAATCAAAGCCTAATATATTTTTTAACCCGAGTGCCAAATTAGTTATTAACCATCATCTAGGGCCTGCTTTCGAAAACAGGGCAGCATAACATTTACACAATATATGGTTTATGCAGTAAATTACTATTATAGCAGTCATTCACATAGGTACGAATGGCAGGCAGCCTTTTGCAAACTTGCTTGCATCTTTTGTTCAAGTTTTGCAGGTATTTCAGTATTTATTAGTCTTCAAAGGATTCCGCATCTTTAAACTCTGTCACTTTGGTTACTGCGCCAATATAGTGCATATGAAAACATCTTCATTACATCTAATTCTAGCTGTGACAAAGCAGGTGACTGGTTCTGAACTGGGTCAATACCAGACCAATATGGCCAGGTATCAGACCAGTACTGTCCCATTAACCCGCATTATCAGGAAGGCGGTGCCAGCACGTGATGAACGTGTTCATTACTTGCTTGCCATTCACATTCTAGGTCAACTCCACTTGAGAGCGAAACATAACAAACAGTAATTCGGATGGCGATTGTCAGTCAGGTAATAAACTGTTTAATCGATAAATATTTAATCTATACATGTTTACTCCTTGAACCCGCCTCTTATTATTAGCTTCAGACGTCTTTGCAAATATGTGTTTTTATGATGAATGATTCAAATCCTTGCTTGTGTAATTGTTCGCAACATTCTGTCAAAATAATCTTCGGTGTCCAACTTGTTTCAACCAAACATTTCTGATAGACCGTTTGTGTCACGGCTACTGCATGTTGGTACTTTAGCGTGCACGCTCTTGTGTTACATGGACTCCATTTAACGGACGATTTGCGACAGAGATTCTTCTCCCCATTAGACCCTTTTCATAAAGTTGTTGATAGAATTTCTGCGCCTATGAGCAGGATGTCAGGCAATTACCGGAAACAGCTTCTTTTTTTTAGGCTGGTGTCCAAGCCGACGTTTGAGCGGATTGAATGAAAGATGAGTGGTGGAATCTATCCATAATACGGATACTACTGTCGCAGGTCGCACTGAGCACTGGAGAATTGATCCCCGCCATAGAAACCATACGACCGGGCAGCCCTTTCACCAAGGCCCCTGGGAAAATGTATTTTGTCTTTAGTGACTGTTTTTTGATTCGCTAATATAGTGCATGTCTTTGACGAGAATATTCACATGGTAAGCATGACACACCATTTACCTATGGGACAAGATGAAGACGCATTCACCGGTTCATCAACCAAAGACTTCATATGGCACTGTGCGACTCTACCCTTGAGATGTTAGTTATTGAATAAGTGCTTGCTTTTGGAATGAAAACAATTAGTGCTTTGGCCATGCATTACACAGATTTCTTGGAAAACTTAGATGTATTGAATACAACATTATTATCTGCACAAGTCAATGGCAAAATATTAACCTCTGTGTCAGTCATTCTTATACCGATGAGTGTGAAGTTCAATAATGAGGATTCGTGAACTAAATCGGACCAGAATGAAAGGGTTCTTAAGCTGCCAATTGCAAATCCAATATCGATGTTTAATGTTGTGTAAGCAAATTAGTTATCTGGGCATTGTAATGTAAATAATGCTAAGTGATGACTATGTCACCTCAATTCAGGTGGTGAATGAACGTGAAAGCTTAAGTGAAGATGACTCAGACATCGTTTTAGCTGCAAATTTCATTAACACATTGAACACAAAATCCCTTTAAAACTCATCTAGCTTTCAATAGGTATTATGTTGAATATTTTGAAACTAATATGATTGGAAGCTGGTGCTATGGCAGCAATTAGTTTCTTGGCAAACTATCTTCATAATAGTCAACAGCTTACCGGTATCGACTCCTTGAAATTATTATTCTGTGACTTGTGAGAATTGTCAGAAAAAATCGTTAAACAAATTTACAAATAATAAATCGAATTCCGGAATACATGGGCATCACCTTCCGCGTCACATGGCCAGAGATCTGTCTCTGCAATTGAGAAGCAGTGAATACTTTTATTTGTAGTTTGATCATTCTCAATTTGTTAGAGAACACGAACACACGCTTGTAATGACATGGATGTGTAACTTTGTTAGAGACCACGAACACACGCTTGTATGAACAGGGATGTCCAACAGATTTATATGGCAAAGTTTTCCTGAAGAACGTATGTTTTTATTTTGTTCCTGTAGAATTGTGGCGTTTGCTTGTCTTACTGAACTGTTGATCAAGCGGCATTAGTGTCAGACTGTTGTTCTTTGTTTCAGAGCATGTGATGTTGAAAAGAATGATTCAAAGATTCAATGCATGCTGGTAAGTGTATCACTTAAAAAGTATACATGCCCTTAAGAGAAAGCTTTTCCTGTGAAATGGCGGTCTGTTGCTATAGCTGGTGTTAGTCTCTGTTGGGTTGGGGGCGGTGGCGTATGTTGTTGGATGCCACGATGGAAACTATGAACACACGCGCGCACTCGTGTGTGGGCGCACACACGCATGTATAAAGACACACATGTGTGCGTGCATGCGTGCCCGCTCGTGTATTCACGCACAAACCTTCACACACACATGCACACATGCATATGCACAAAACACGCGCATGCACGCACCCACGTACACAGTATGTGTGTAACAACAACAACAAGTCTACAAATCCAAACGCCCTCTACACATCAACATCATTGCCATCATCTTCGGCATCATCAGCGTCTGATTTCCCCTTATGAAATAAAAATACGCAAAACGCACGCACACACACGCACGCACAAAATACTTGTATGCAGCAACAACTTGTCTACACATCCAAATGCTGTCCGCAATTGCTCAGCAACATGGTTGCCATCATATTCTTATCGAGGCAACACCTTCCAGCCCTATTTCAGGTGTAATACCAGCTAGCACGAAAACCGAGAAATTCCTTAGTGTATCTATCTACAATTCCCCCAATAAACTGTGCGAATGTGTTGTCTCCTTGTCCGATTTGAAAAATGATCTTATAGCCCGAGAAGATTCGTCAAACCTTTACGAATTGAAAGATGAACTTATAGGCTGACAGAAGTCGTCAAACATGTACGATTTGAAAGATAATCTGATGCGCCGACATTAGTCGTCACACTTGTACGATTTGAATGGCGATCTTATGGGCTGACATAAGTCGTCACACTTGTACGATTTGAAAGGTGATCTTATGGGCTGACAGAAGTTGTCACACTTGTACGATTTGAAAGGTGATCTTATGGGCTGACAGAAGTCGTCAAACTTGGCTGTCACTCACAATGATGTCGAGTTTGCTTTCGCCCATTTCCTTTTGAGCTTAACCCTTTAATGATTTGGTCAAGAAATGTATCCATATTGAATGCACACGTGCATGCCAAGAGAAGGCTATTTTTAAAATTTACAGCTGGAATGGATGGCTCGATTCTGAAAGAATAGTGTCCTCTTGGACTGTACATGGACATTCTTCAAGATCATTGCAGAGGCCGGGTTTGTTGGGCTTGGTCGTGAAAGGGTTAATATTTTTTTGGGTGTGTGTGTGGGGTGTGTGTGTGTGTGTGAGGCATTAACACGATCTTGCTAGATCAAGAACAAGGATAATTGTATGGCAAAATGTGAAGCGAATCTAGGTTAATTGCTGGTTCCTTTGAAAGTATTTATCTTTGAATGAGGTTGTCGCTCTCTGTTTGCCAACAGCCTTCATGAAATAACTAATCTATTGGACATTTTGACGTCATTGCATAGCCGCGATAATCGTCATTATGTATTTATTTTAACTAAATATTCCGATGTGGTTATATTCATCTGCATATAGTTCTCTATCTACTCGAAGTCCATTCATGACGATGCTGGTGTATATACTGTATTCAGGCTTATAGTGGTGTGAACCTCTGCACAATGGAGGAATCCAGTTTCTCAGTCAATCAAATGACATCATAATCAGAAATGCGACATATAGGATGACGTCAAATTCAACTACGTCATAAACGGTGTAGTTAAATTGGTCACGAATGCTTAATTGATGACGGACTAATCGTTTTTGTACAAATTGTATGTATTTACTTGGGTTGTCAAAGGATTACTGCGACAATAAGGTAATCCATTTCTAGCTATGCCCGACGCCCGCGTATTGGAGTCGATTAGAAACTTTGAATGCTGAATTACTTGAAGCTCTATTTCAAGCTAATTATACAGCTCTCAGCTTAATTCTTTTTTAAATATGTGGTAAAATGTGTATTAAATTGTAATTAATCAAAGAAATACAATTTACATACCTACTTGGCGGACTATTGCAACTTTTATAATGGACTTACCTCATTATGATCGTCACGTCAGCTAGCAAGTGACGTAACTGATTATGAAGCAAGGTTGTTGAGTGACAGATCGGATCCATCCAGCATATATGTAGATTGCAACATTATCTATGGGCCATATTGGTAGGTTGTTGCTGAAAGTGTTTGCGTTGAATAATAGCAGCAATGTGCATAGTCAGCGTTCTTTAAAAACGACTCTTGCAACTAACAAATAAACCAATCCCACAATTTGAAAGAGTAATAACAGTCAGGTGACTAGTGCAGATGACAAAATGACGATACGTAAACATATACCACTAATCTAATTTGCACTGCCTCAAGGCTAGCTGTGCAAAATGTCGAAGACAAGCGATCATCCTGAAAACGTATTTTACCGAAGATAAATCACCAGAATCTAATTTGAAGTAGTTTGCTTTCTAACACGCACGCCATCAAATTGCTGCGCTCCTAGTCAAAGCAGCTCCGGGTGGAGGATTACGATTTGTACATCACTGGTGTGGTCGTACACTTCAGGAGCATTGCAATGACAGAGCCAATTCACCTTTCCAGAGTATCCGTCCATCATCTGACCTCGTATGACGTCATAATTAGCTCAGCGCGTGTATGATGTCACAATTGTTACGTCACAAAGGCTTCCATACAGACTGTCATCAAATCGCAAACAGTCTGACACGTTGTATGAATTTTATGTCGTTGTAATTCTTTGCTATTTAATAAATTTGCTGTTGAATATTTTGAAACTAATTTGACTGGGCGGCGTTGCTGCCTTAGTCAAATTAGTTTCAAAATACTCAACAGCTTACCTGTGTAGTTTTTTGGAAATTGCTAGTCAGCGTGCTTAGAGATCGATCGATCCCAACACGAGCGAGGTGTGGGTGGAGCTTAACTAGAGATGAGCGGGCACAGCTAAAACCGGAAGGATCCATTACGATTACTTTCCTCTGATGCACCTGCTGTTTGCGATCTCCAATTTGCCAATGAAACAGTGGCCTGTGACAAGACGCTAAGTCGCGAAGCTTCTTCTTCTATTTTTCTCGATAGAGATCGCGATTTTTTTATGACGGTTACCTGAAACAATGTGAAAATGTGAACAATATTCAACGAGGCAGCACCAACTTCTAGCTAAAAAGGAAAATATGCAACATATTGACGTCGTTTCTCGTTGTCATTATTATCACTGTGTGTACGCTACACGACCCATGCCGCCCCCACCCACCAAATATTTGTCTAGAAATGGCATATAGAATATAGTGACTGTTTGTGGTCTTTATGCGAAACAGATCAAGGTATTAGGTAGGACTACCTTTCGCCGCGTAGTGTTATAACTGTATTATATTACTCTAGCCATCAGAATCAGTACTGCAACACTTAAATAGGGTCTAGCTCATATATAGGGTAAGCTAACATGTAGTGTTATAATTGTATTATATTACTCTAGCCATCAGAATCAGTACTGCAACACTTAAATAGGGTCCAGCTCATATATAGGGTATGCTAATATGTTTCCAAAACAAAATCAGAAACATGTTACTTAGGTCGTGCTCATACTAGAGAGTTAACCTGGAGTAACACCGATACTGAAGTGAGTTAATCTGGAGTAACATCATACTGAAGTGAGTTAATCTGGAGTAACATCGATACTGAAGTGAGTTAATCTGGAGTAACACCGATACTGAAGTGAGTTAATCTGGAGTAACATCATACTGAAGTGAGTTAATCTGGAGTAACATCATACTGAAGTGAGTTAATCTGGAGTAACATCAATCTGAAGTGAGTTAATCTGGAGTAACACCGATACTGAAGTGCGTTAATCTGGAGTAACACCGATACTGAAGTGAGTTAATCTGGAGTAACATCATACTGAAGTGAGTCAATCTGGAGTAACACCGATACTGAAGTGAGTTAACCTGGAGTAACACCGATACTGAAGTGCGTTAATCTGGAGTAACACCGATACTGAAGTGAGTCAATCTGGAGTAACACCGATACTGAAGTGAGTTAATCTGGAGTAACACCGATACTGAAGTGCGTTAATCTGGAGTAACACCGATACTGAAGTGAGTCAATCTGGAGTAACACCGATACTGAAGTGAGTTAATCTGGAGTAACATCATACTGAAGTGAGTTAATCTGGAGTAACATCATACTGAAGTGAGTTAATCTGGAGTAACATCAATCTGAAGTGAGTTAATCTGGAGTAACACCGATACTGAAGTGCGTTAATCTGGAGTAACACCGATACTGAAGTGAGTTAATCTGGAGTAACATCATACTGAAGTGAGTCAATCTGGAGTAACACCGATACTGAAGTGAGTTAATCTGGAGTAAGACCGATACTGAAGTGAGTCAATCTGGAGTAACACCGATACTGAAGTGAGTCAATCTGGAGTAACACCGATATTGAAGTGAGTTAATCTGGAGTAACACCGATACTGAAGTGAGTCAATCTGGAGTAACACCGATATTGAAGTGAGTCAATCTGGAGTAACACCGATACTGAAGTGAGTCAATCTGGAGTAACACCGATACTGAAGTGAGTTAATCTGGAGCAACACTGATACTGAACTGAGTCAATCTGGAGCAACACTGATCCTGAAGTGAGTCAATCTGGAGTAACACCGATACGGAAGTGAGTCAATCTGGAGCAACACCGATACTGAAGTGAGTCAATCTGGAGTAACACCGATACTGAAGTGAGTCAATCTGGAGTAACACCGATACTGAAGTGAGTTCATCTGGAGTAACCTGGATACTGAAGTGAGTCAATCTGGAGTAACATCATACTGAAATGAGTTTATACTGAATTATGGCGTAGGCAAGAAATATGCTCGTGAATATTTTGAACAGTAACTGTGTTACCTTAGGCAGCCATATCTTCTAATCCAATTATGTTCAACTATTCAACACTGCTTTTTATCTTGTTAAGTTATTTCCGAGCTGTACTGTAATTTATTTGCACAAGCTGAGTGTATCCAATAACATATTGATATTTTACCGAGATAGTATTGATCCACCATGTCTCTCAGGGTATATACATACGCATGCGCCCTGTTATGATGTGGTTAGTCATCTAAGAAATTGTAATAGTAATAACAGAGTTATGCGGATACGAACGCACGAAAATAAAGAGATCCTATCTGTCACAAATGCATATGACATCATAATCAACTACCTCACATGATGGCGGACGTCACAGTCAAAATGCGCTATCAATGAGGTAACTATCTCCGTCATGAACATTTCAAAGTCTGCAAAGTATACGAATAGTATGTTCTGATGGATTTACTATTTAATAAACATTATGTTGAATATTTTGAAACTAATTCAACTGGACGATGTTGCCGTCAACTGCGCCAAGTCAAATTACTTTCAAAATATTAACAGCTTACATGTATAGTTTGAAAGTGGGATGCTCTATATTCAGGGATCAAATATATATAAATCGATTCCTGTACACGAAAATCATGGATGGAGCTAAGCTAGGAATGGGCGGGTCTTAGCTCGACATGGGCGGGCATAACTATAAACGAATATCTCTATTTGCATTGACTCCAGCTGGAAAGTGAAGAATGGCGAATACAAGCGATCATCCTGAAAACTGTTCTCAATACATCACTGAAATCTAATTTATCATGATTTTGCTTTCTAGCATTCGAGCTATTAAATTGCAGCACTACTAGTTAAAGCATCTTGGAGAGAAACGGATTCCGATTTGCACCTCACTGTGTTGTTAGTGCACTTCATGATCATTGCTATGACAGAGACAATTAAGATTGCTTTTCTCTGATGCATCTGCTGTTTGCGATATCAAATTTGCAAATGAGCAAATGGGCTCTGACAAAACGCTAAGTAGCGAGGCAGAATCTCCCGTTTTTCTTGATAGAAATTACGATTCAAATTGCTTCCTTGTATAGTTTTCTGTACATTTTTAGTCGGGGAGTTCAGAGATCGATCTAAACACGGGCGACGGAGATTGATCTTTAGTGAATGTGAATATAGTATGTCAATCATGGCAGCTCACCATACATTTGTTTTGTGTGTGTACACATACCCATGACGGATTCTAACATCTTCTTCATATACTCACCCTACATGTCTCATATCATGATGCTTCCTGGCACACCGTGGATTTGTTCTTGTCAGCTTTAATGTAATATGTGTGGTAATGGCTGCAGAAATAAAGTGTTTTTTTCTCTGTGATACAATTATTGAATGCAATGAAAGGCCACGACGGCAACCACTGTTGGTGGGCGATAATGTCGATGATGACGACGTTGACGACTAGAACTAGGACTACGATGCCAATTACGACCCTGCCGATGACGACGACGACAACGATGATGGTAGACGAATCACTGAACTATGAGCTACAGATGCTTTATTGATGGTTGCCTTTCTCACCCATCAGTCAACCCGCATAATTTGTCTTAAAATCTTCCGTCTACATATACTATTTTGCTCTCTTGTTTTCTAAAATGTCAAATATGCATTGTGTCAAAATGCATCAGTAGGCTTACACGTATGTCTCTTTGGCAATTCCGATTAGAGAGGATCAGCCGGATTAGAAAACCTATCTGCTGGGTATTCCAG
>CM067363.1:67723316-67884727 GCA_034401795.1 Chaetoderma sp. LZ-2023a | reverse complement strand
TCACTGGCACCGCTATATGCAATGGCGAACAGACGGCAAAGGCAGTGAGCCAGAACCGCCACCAATTGCGGCTTAGTTGAATAAGACCTACATATGATGCGGGTAAAACAGCCACAGCGAATAAAATGAATAAGGAAGATTTCAGTCAGCAGAGATGTATTGTGCATAAATATAAGTACTTCAGTCTGGGGTACGCGGTAAAATGAAAGATTTAGCCTATGAAACAGAGAAAACACATATTAATTTAAAATCAGAATCCTTTGAAGTTTAAAGGTCAAAAGACCAAAATTCATTTAGGATTTAATAGACATAATCTTGAGTATTTTGACTGCAAGCTACTGCTGCCTATGCCAGCAACGGATTACTTTCAAATTAGTTTCAAATTGTTCAACAGCTTACCTTTATCGTTTTATTGAAAGAGAGAGGACACATCTATAGCTATACCCGTGAACCCTGACTTCTCAGAATCCCATTTTGAAGGGAAATATACAGGTAAGCTTTTAAATATTTTGAAACTAATTTGCCTGGGTGTTGTTGCTGCCAATGCCAGCAACAGCGCCAAGTCAAATTCGTTTCAAAATATTCACCATAATATTTATTAAATAGCGAATTCATTATTTGCATACAATTCGTCCATTGACGAATATTTAAATGTTCATGACGGAGCTAGATACGCCATTCACTATGTCTTTTGATTGAGACGTCGTGCTACATATGACGTATTTGATAATGCCGTCATATAATTAATTTGACAGGACGGATACATCCATTGGAATTCTGGAAATTGAGGGTTCGTAGGGAAATGAATAACATAAGTCTAAATACATGTATGTGATTACTAAAACGAGGGAGTGTGGGAGTGACTATCTCTAAAATCACATGTAACTACAAGCTAATTTGGTAGTATGCTTTAAATGAAAATGTGTTAATGGATTCTCGAATTAGTGATTAAGGAGGACAACGTCCATAGTTTGTGTGAACATGTGAATGTGTTTAAATGTACGCGTATGTGTGTGTGTGTGCGTGCGTGCGTGAGTGCGTGAGTGCGTGCGTGCGGGCGTGCGTGCGTGCGTGCGTGCGTGCGTGCGGGCGGGCGGGCGGGCGTGCGGGCGTGCGTGCGTGCGGGCGTGCGTGCGTGCGGGCGGGCGGGCGGGCGGGCGGGCGGGCGGGCGGTTGGGTGGGTGGGTGCGTGGGTGTGTGCATAGATTGGTGCGTGGCTGAGTGCGCGCGCGCGCATACGTGCATTCGTGCGTACGTATGTATACGTATGCATGGGTCCGTGCGCGCTGGTATGTGTGCATGTGTGTGTGCGCGTGCGGGGGTGGGCTCGCGCGTGCTTGCGTGTGTGCGTGTGTGCGTGCGTGTGTGTGTGTGTATGCAGCATACAATTTGTGGTTTACGCACCATTAATACACCGGTAGTTCGCTGAAGCGAGTCTCACATCTGTGGATCCAACAACTCAAAAATAACCTACAATATAGAAATGCCCATATAAAACATACGTCTGACTGGACACTGATTGCGCATCACAATATGTAGATGAAACATGTCAAAGACGAGCTAGAGAGAAGCAGTGTAATATGCTTTACTGGATTAAAGTTGAATAAAGAGAGGATCCTAAATATGGACTCGGGTCCGAACAACGTACTAAATCCACCTTGCCCATGTTTGGATCGATCGATCCCTGAACTCCCTGACCATCCATACCAGAAAACTATACAGGTAAGCTGGTGACAATTATGAAACTAATTTTACTGGGTACTGCTCTTGCTGTCTATGGCAGCACCAGCGACCAGTCATATTAGTTTCAAAATATTCAGGAGCATGTCCATTATATAGTAAAGACATACGATTCGTACAACGATGCTTTGTCCTCATCAATTAAACGTTCGTTACGAACTTAGCTACGTCATTCGTGACGTTATTGATTTTGACATCGTCCTACACATCACGTAATTGATTATTACGTCATATGATTGACTGCGAAACTGTATTCATGAATCGAGTGACAAGTCAGATCCTTATTCTCAGTACACTCACCACATGACACACCAACATCTTCCCGGTGTGTACAGGCGTGGCGATAACTAACTTCACAGAACTCAAGACTTTGCTCATCGCCATTGCACATTACACGATGCAAGTGTATTTGACCTTGACCCCGACCAAAACGTGGCTCACTGTGTGGACGTGTTGGTATCGCTCGAGCCGCGCCTGATCTATATAACAGAAAATTAATGGTGTAGTGGAGGATATAGATGTTAAAATAAACCAACATTGCACAACATGTATGTGTGTGTCAGGTAGGTAAATCATGTTACCTACATTGTTAGGAATTTTCAGACAACATTGCTTATTATTAATTTTAAATTAACAGCATCACGTATCCCGTTGGTCGCGTTTACACTTTCGCTGTCGTCGTCGCTCTGGCACATTTACAGAGTCACGTGTTATGTGGGATTATTACAAGTTATCTAACCAATGCCAATATGTCTAACGCATTATCTAACCAATTGAAATTTTGATAAATGCATCTACTCACGGTAATCCTAATGACCTACAGGCAACCATCGCCTCTTCATTTCCAAAGTAATCATCACAAACTGTTCCCCATGTGCTGTCATACATCTGAACCTCGAGACGTCCTTCCCGTGCTGTCATACCATTCACTAACCGTACACCGGTAATAGGCCGGGCACCTGTGGAGGGTCGTAATATACAATACTTGAAGTGCCAAATATATGTTCTTGAATGAATAGGTGAATCAACTTTTATCGATTGCCCGCCCGTCTCTCGCTAAGCTCCGCCCATGCTTTGCGTGTGTTGGGATCGATTTATAAACTATGAATCCTGAATTTCCAGAATCCCAATATCATGGTAAATATACAGCTAACCTGTTAAATATTGTGAAAGTAATTTGCCTTGGGGCTTTTGCTGCCTATGACTAACTAAGGGCACCTGTTAAATATTGTCAAAGTAATTTGTCTGGGGGCTTTTGCTGCCTATGACTAACTAAGGGCACTAGTTAGTTTACATCAGAATCATGATGAACTATAGCCCCGTCATAATTACGTTTAAATTGGGATTCTGGGTATTCAAGATTATAGTATATAAATATATTCCACAACTCGTAGAAAGTGGGCAGAGTTTAGCTGGAAATGAGCGTGGCATAGCTTGACATGGATCCCTCCACGCATTCAATATCCAGTAAAATGTCATGCCTGGAGAGGAATCAGTAAAAGGGTCATATGTAATCTGGACTGATGCCATAGGGCTCATATGGTCACACTCACGCACGCGCCCACGCGTGCATGCACGCACGCACGCACGCACGCACGCACACACACACACACACACACACACACACACACACACACTCGCACTCACATACGCATGCACGCGCGCGCACACACTTACTGCAGAAAACTGCCACATCTGTACTGTGTCCACAGTTATGAACACCAATCTCGTTCATCTGACAGTCATTGATGCTTGTTTCATTACCCGTACATCTGACGTCATCAAGCAGAGTATCACGGCTTCCCTGAGCGAGATATCCTGGAAATGCAAATGCTGGGGGAACGCTCCTTTTAGAAAAAAATAGTATGGAAAAAACGAACAGAAGTAAACTCAGATGGAATTAACCATGTGTACCCGAAAGGCTGAAAATGCAATTTAATACATATTCTTTTGAATATTTTGAAACTGTTTAGCTGGAAGATGTTGCTGCATTGGAAGTAGGTTTGAGAATTTGACGTTCCATTTATTTATCAGAAATCTTGCCGAACTTAGTACTCAGAGGGCTCTGTGCAAAGTTTCTGAAAAGTGCTTCTATAGATAATGACCTACAGGCAATAACCCAATGGGCGGACACCTGGCTGATCGAATTTAATGCCTTAAAAACACTTGCTTACTGGTCTCATTGTGTATTGCTTACTTGTCTCATTGTGTAATAACCGTACAGTATTTCCCTTACGGTTTAAGAATTCAGAAATACTTCCATCCAATTACCACAAACACCCGGGAATTACGTTTAATAGTAAAGGTCAGTGGCTTAATCACGTGGATATCCTAATGTCCAAGGCCCAGCACAAACTTTCACTACTTAAAGGACTTAAATATAAACAGGACCGGAAATGCCTGAAATAATGCATACAATCTTCACCAGGCCACGTTTGGAAAACGCTGATGTTATTTGGGATAATCTACCACAATACCTTATCACTAGACTTGAAAATGTCCAAAAAGACGCGCTCAGAGCAATACGCGATTTAACCCGTAGTGCACACAAGGACGATCTATGCATGGGGACAGGGATAGAAACACTATCTCCTAGACGGGAAAGCCACAGATTAGTTATGTTCTACAAAGTTGTTAACGGAAGGGCATGCGAAACTTTGACTAACCGCCTTCCATTGATATTCCACGCCCGGAACACATATAATATCCCGGACTCCAATCATTTTACTCCCTACAGATGCCGTACTGATATCTTCAATGGATCATTCTTCCCATTAACAATCCGTACCTGGAACCACCTTCCTGCCGCGGTCACAGTGTCTACTGCCTTACACTTATTTAACAGTAACTAAAAGCAATGCAGAGCATAAGACAACCCCCACCTTGGTATTATGTTGGGTCCAGATCAGCTAATATTAATCCAAGCCGGCTTCCCAATAGATGCAGTAGTCTAAAGTTGTTCGTGTGGACATCCTGGTGAAACCGTTGCACATTATTTCTTCTATTGTTCTTTTTAGGGAGCAAAGACTTGTTTTCCGTAATGCATTAGCGACTAATGATATCCCCCATACACTTACGTTAAGACACATCTTGTATGGCGACACTGATGTCAATATAGAAAGGAATATCAAGACATCTGAATGTATCTGCTAATATCTTGTCGATACTGACAGTTTTAAGCAATATCCCGCTTACTTATCCACATTTGAAACACACTGTATTCGAACCCGTGTTTAAATAGCTGGTGATATAGATAAAACATAATATAAAACATTGAGCCAACAATGTAGATATGTGGATGCATTCAGTACAGTGCAGGTCGGGGACGACATTAGCGCATTTCTAGGGTAAAATTGACCTATTGTTGAATATTTTGGACGCGGCTGAATTGGAGGGCATTGCTACCTAAGGCATTAATATCGTCCAGTCCAATTGCGTTCTAAATATTCAACAACTCATTTCTTACTAACTAACATGTCCTGGGTTTGTCTTGGAGACGTGTCGACTTGTTTATAAGCTGTAATATACTGAAATTATACACTTACGTGAGTACACAGCACTCGCAGCCCCCCCCCCCCCCCACACACACACACACACCCCTCTCCCTCACTCTCTCGATAAACGTACTACTATATTAGTAATGTTACTGCCATCGTGTACACAAGCCACTTGTTATTATATTCCGTGTATCATAATTGTATATTATGTGCTAGACACGGGCATAAGACGTATGTTTTATCGTGCTCCCACTTAGACTAAAATAAATTCTGTTTAAACAAAAGGTTTTGAAATTCTTAAACTGAGGCCCTCGGTACTGCCAATGGGATCACGGGAAAGCTAGGGTCCAGTTTCGGCCGTAATGTTGCTGTGAAATGTTGTCACATCAGTCGTATGCAGTACAGCTCAGAGATAATTTATCGTATTTCAAGCACAAATTTGAATAGAAAAGATATTGTTGAATATTTTACCATAATTGGATCGGGAGATAGTATTGCCTTAGCAATGTCTTCCAATCTAATTAAGTTCGAAATATTAAACAGTCCATTTTTTACATCGTATTCAGAATTGTTTTCTTTTGGAAATGTATTGTTTGATTCGTGAGGTATACTATAGGTGTGGCATCTTGAAGGTACTATGGGCACCGAACATTAAGACAAAACGGTATTTTTGTTTCACTTTTTCGGAGGCCCTCGGAATGGACCTTTCCATTTTTAGCCATGGCCCGCCCATCTCTAGCAAAGCACCACCCACACCTCGCTGTCTTGGGATTGATCGATCCCCAAATGCTCCAGCTATCAATTTCCTGAAAACTATACAGGGAAGCTGTTGTATATTTTGTAACTAATTTGACTGGGTGCTGTTGCTGCCTATGGCAGCAACAGCGCCCAGTCAAATTAGTTACAAAATATTCAACAAAATATTTATTAAATAGTAAAAGCAACCAAGTCGTACTACAACGCATAGACCGTCTTCAAATTTGCGTTCGTGACGTACTTATCGGCGTCATTCATGACGTCATTCATTATGATGTCATTGTACACATCACGCAGTTCGCTATGACATCATATGATGGGTGGGTACTCTGGAAAGGTGAATTCGGGGGCCCTGTGAAAACGCACTCGTTGCACTGCTTTAGGTTCAGGCCTGAGCATTACTTACAGGAAGCCAAGAGAGCGGCAAACTACTGTAGCCGCATTGCGGTCAAAGTAATCGTCGCACACTGTTCCCCAGATCCCACGTGACAGAACTTCAACACGGCCTTCTCTCTCGTTGATACCACCAACTAGTCGGATGGCTTCGACTTGTCTCACGGCTAAAAAGTCAAATTAGTTCAGAAATGCAGCGAGTGTTTGCTTTCATGTGCAACCTGAAGGGGGTGATAGTGTAGCCACTCCGTAATTGAAACAGCACACTATATATTATTGTTTACATGGATGGCGTGGTTTCTTTATGTAAAGCAGCCATTATATATACATGAATACATACTTATACGAGTAGTCGTGGCATTGCAGTATTTTGGCATTGTCTGGGAATCGAACCCACAACCGATGAAAGTGCCACGCATCATAGCCAACAATCGCTTCCATCACACCAACGCAGCAAGACAAAAGTCTGAAGTTGCCGGTTAGGCTTTAGCAAGAGAAGCCTCGCCGGAAATGTAAGACTTTTGTTTTGCGGTGTTGGTGTGGTGGAAGCTGTTGTGGGCTATACTGCATGGCGCTTTCGGATGTTGTGGGTTCAATTCCCTGTCAATGAATTTACAAGAATATGATGAGAATATATGAAAGATTTACCAGCCGAGTCAGTTCATCTTGAATAATTGTCTCCAAGCAGTTTCTGTAATATTCTAGTAATGTTAGCCAATCAGAATTCGAGCGAATAGAGGGATCCATTTCAAGCTATGCCCCGCCCATTTCTAGTGAAGCACCACCCATGCTTTGTGCGTATTATAATCGATTTATATACTTTAAATCCTGAATTCCCAGAATCCCAATTTCAAGGTAACTATACACGTAACTTGTTAAATATTTTGGAACTAATTTGAACGGGGGGTGGTACTGCATATTACAGCACCTACGCCCAGTTAAATTAATTTCAAAATATTCAACATACTGTTTATTAAATAGTAAATATGCACAACTCGTACACGCGCCGGACTATTGAATGTTCATGACGGACCTAGTTACGTCATTCATTTGGCATTTCGATTGTAATGTCAGTCTACACGTGACATAATTGATTATAACAGCACATACTTGAGTGGGTAAACGGATTCATCCAGTGTGTAGTGACGTAGGCAAGCCATTGTATTGGGTGGTTCTAATGGGAAGGATCAAGGATCCAGGTTCCTTATGGTAAATGATACTTTTTATACATGATTTAATACATTCATACATAGTTATATTCCTATTATCATGGTTTATTGGGAGTGGGGGTGGGGTGGGGTAGCCTTGTGCGATTATTGATGTGAGTGATCACGATAGATTATTTAAAAATAATCGTGATTATTCGATTAATCAGCTTTGAGCACATATTACCAAGACGTAGCAACAAAAGAACATCAGTGACGAAAGCTGCAATGGTGTTTAGAAAAGTCCATTTGCAGGCCAAGAGAAGACTGTCTTTGAAAATGAATCACTGTAATGCCTGGCTCGATTCTCCAGCCAGTCATTCCAGTAAAACATTTTCAAACTAGTCTTCCCTTGCCCTGCACTGAGCAAAATGTCTGTTTTCATGACCGATCGTATTAAAGATAATTAAAAGGTAGGTTTTGAAATATTTTGTGCAATAGAAATTATTCACGATTATTCGATTATTTAAGTTTTAATCAGATAAATTGACGATTTAAAACATAATCGCGATTTTTTTTGTCCTTTTCCATATAGATAATCTGCCAATCAACTTCTCATTTCAATATCTGACAAATCAGTTAACTCCTGTTATTTGTTACAGATTGGCCTGAGTACAGCATCCAATGTAGCAAGCAGGAATATAGTTATCTTATAACTATCTTATTTTAGGAATAGCGACTAATCGCCTGCTATTGGGCAAACTGGCATGTTCCAAGCTCCGTTATCATATCAAAATAATATGTTTAATCACGAGTCATCACCTTGCAGACGAGAGGCCAAGTACAAGAACTATTTCACATTATTATGTTGAATAATAATGTTCCTGTCAAATTGTTTCGAAAATATTCAGCACCTTAAGTATATAGTTACCTGGGTATTGAGATTATGGAAATTCAAGTTCAACGCGCTGGGCTAAGCTGAACTTTGGCAGCATGTTATAGATGATTGATTCACAGAACTGTTCCATGCAGTACATACTCAAATGAGGAATCGAATCTGTCGATCAAGTAGATGACGTCATAATCAATTACGCCACACGTAGGCTGACGTCACAAATGCTACGTAATGAAGGACATAGCTTAGTCCGACAGAAACTTGTAAAGGCCCTTCTTTTGTACGAGTTGTTTGGTTTTAGTATTTAGTCGGCATTATGTTAAAGATTGTGAAGCTAATATGACTGGCCGTTGTCGCTGCCATAGGCAGCGACAGCGCCCAGTCATATTAGTTTCAAATATTTAAAAGTTTATCTGTATAGTTCCCTTGAAAATGGAATTATGTGAAGTCCGGGCTCAACGTATATAAATCGATATCACACTTGCATAGCGTGAGCGCAGCTTAGCTACAGATTGTCGCGGTATATCTAAAAGTAGATTCATCCATTTTCGATACAGCATTTGCCTCAAAGTTCAGTAGATAACGATAATTTGCAAGTACATTTAAATTGTTGAATGGGGCGGGGCGAGGTCCGAAACACATGCACGACATAGTTAATATGTCAGAGATAGAAGAGTTACTTACACGTTTGTCGTTGTTCAATTGTGTGACACGAGACCTGAAACAACATCGGAGTATATTAAAATGATCGGAACTATTATACAGACATGTATTACCCCTCAGTAACGTCACATGACCAAATGCTGTTATTTAATTGGTTATGATCAGGGATTTGACGGGAGCTGTTACTGAAGCAAGGTTGTATATCCCGCAAAACACTTGTAGTGAATAGCGAACGCATTACTCGACAAATTAATCATAGCCATAAAAACAGCGAGTTAATTATGGATCGCAGTCTTGTACATTTCTTCATGACGTGATAATAATGATCCTCGTGACGAGCATGTTACATACGGAAATCAACATACCAATGTGAAATGGATTACTTATAGAATTAATTGTAGAAGTAATTAGTCTATTTTACCCACATGCCGAAGAATGATGTTATTCCAACCATAGACGCCGTTTTTTGGCGCACAGCCAAGGCAAAGAAATAGCAATTTCACTGTTGCAGAAGTAGCCTAATTCAAGAATTGCTTATCTAATAATATTGTCACGTTATGATAAAATCTCTATCTCCGGCGTCTGAGGGGTAATAAGTTCGTCTGAGGGGTAATAAATTCGTTACACCAGTGTTTTGACGGGGGTACAGACTGTTACCACACGCGCAAACAATTATATTTTACTCGCTACGCTCAGGAAATATAAAATGTATCCCCCTCGCTACGCTCGGGTGATACAACGTTTGCGCTCGTGGTAACAGCCTGCACCCCATCAAACCACGGGTGTAACTAATAGTATTAAACAATCACTGGAGAAATGGTCACTAACGGTTTTCTCTAAGGCCGGACCTAAACTTTAGAACTGTCACCCATCACACATTCGAAACCGCCACAGCATCGAATCATCACATAACTTCTCAAAACACATATTTATCAGAAAGCATATTTAAACTTCTTTCTAAAGGTCCTTTTATATTATTATATTGACCTTAATAACGGTGTGCTTAAAGAGACTGAATTATAAGCGCTCAATCTCAGGTCTTGGAACTGGAGTCCTGGTGTCAATTTCGTTTTCATTGGATGACCTACGTTCTGTTGAAGCATATTAATTAACGATGCAGGTAGGTTGTTGGATATTTTGAAACAAATTTGACAGGAGAGTATTGCTGCATATCGCTCCACAACTTCCCAGTCGAATAAGTTTCAAAATATCAAACAGAATGGTTATTAAATTATAAATTCGTCAAAGATATACAATTCCTACACTTGGCCGGTTTTTCATGCTTCATAACGGAGTTATAAAACGTCATAATGATTGTAAGGTCAGTATACATGTAACGTAATTCATGACTCCATTTCCTCAGTCAATCACATGGCGTCATCATCATCTAAGTGAGGTGAGGGATGAAATCATAAGCACTACCATCATGAATGACACGGGTTGTATGAATTGTACGTCGTTGCTGTTTAATAAACATGCTGATTGCCCGCAACCCTGCCTAGTCAAACTACGTTCAAAATATTCAACAGCTTACTATATAGTTTTCTGGAAATTGGTAGTCACGGTGTTCAGGGATTACTCGATTCCAACACGGACGAGGCGCTGGTGGGGCTTAGCTAAAGACAAGCAGGGCATAGGTAAAATGTGTACGAATTTTATGTCTTTACCAGTTAATTATCAGTCTGTTGAATGTTTTGAAACATATTTGACTGGGCGATGTTGCTGCCATAGGCAGCAACAGGACCTAGTCAAATTAGTTACAAACTATTCAACAACTTAACTGTATAGTTTTCAGGAAATTGATAGTCAGGGCATTCGGGGATCGATCAATACCAACACGGCGAGGTGTGGGTGGAGCTTAGCTAGCGATGGGCGGGGCATAGCTAAAATGGAAAGGTCCATTGTGTATATGTAGCGCTCAGCTCAGCTTCCAAAACCGTTGTCTTTTTTCCGCATATTGCTGACACTATTGTAAGCAATATGTTGTAGTCTGGTCATTGACCACATTGATCGGCTCTCTGAGTCCCCTCTTATCCGCGGCGTCTTGATCAGTCGTAGTCAGCTCGCAGTTTAGATATGGATATCGAAGCCTTCCAATTGGCGAATCTTATCTATCACTCAAGTATGCGCCGTCATAATCAAGTACGTCATATGTAGGCTGACATCACAATCATAATTGACAAAGAATTCTCTGGCATGAAGCTGGAATAGTATGTCAACTGTACGAAGTTCATATCTTTGATGGAATTACGATCTAATAAATGATGGCAGCAACATCAAGCAGTCAACTTAGTTTCAAAATATTTAATAGCTTACTTGTATAACTACATTGAAATTGGGATTCTGTGAATTCAGGATTCAAAGTATATAAATCGATTGCAAACACACACGCCCAGATGGTGGGCGGGGCTTAACTAGAAATTGGCTGGGCAGAGCCAGAAGTGAATCCCGCCATTGTGTTTGTGGTAGGAATAATCTCACATATAGACATCAATGGGTCAAATATCACAGTTTATTGACTGTAGATTTGGCGTCGGTGTTTACCCAATCATAGCCCAAATAGACTTGGTGTACACTGTTTCCTCCTTTCTTGGCTAAAGTATCAGCCAGGCATGCCACTTGCCGTGCCCTTGGACCTATAAGAGAACTGTTTGTTTTCCGGCGTGTCCACGATCAAGACGAGGGTATATTGCTTTGTCTTATTATCAGTCATAACAGCAATGCGCCTGCTAACCTGATTGCTAATCTGTGGCACGTATGTTGCCTTTCCTAGATCTACTATCACCGCTGTGTAATTTGAGAACTATTAGCTTAAATCATCGCCAGGGTACGTCTTTGCCGCTCCAAATGGCGCAGTGTGTGTGTAGTGGGTGTATTGGGAGTGTTTGACCAGTGGCTCGCCCGTCTTCACAGTTAGGATGTCTAAGCGTGATTGTAATTCTTTGGCTGAATGAACGCCTCTGCATTTTAGGTTGCTCTTTGCAGGCGTCTTGACTCTTGGATTCCTATGTTGACTGTGACGTATGTGACACTTTGACAACCTGGAGAGCGTCTTTGACTTCATTCTATCTTCCATTGATTGCATGCCACACATAGTTTTCATTTCGTGCATAGGTGTCTATCTCTTGGCTGCATACGTCTTACATCCCAGTCCAATTTAAACCCTCTTGTGTCAACTTAACCGTTTAAAGGTCTACCCTGTCAAAGCGGCATTTGCCGTGGTCTTGAGTAATGCCAATTTGCAGGTGAATAGAAACCTATTTTTGAAATGTTGTCACTGGAATGACTGGCTCTGTACCCGAGCGAGACATTCCAGTGGTAAGATTTCAAAATAATAGTCTTTTATTGGCGTTCAAATGGACAGTAGCTAAGCAAAAAAAATTAATTCGCTACATCAGTAATCCTCTAATGGCCAATCTACCCAAAACCGTCTCTACAGTGTTCTTGATGAATGACCATGCCCTGGATAACTGAAAGCTATTCAGTTGTAAATTTACAAAAATAGTCTTCTATTGGCCTACAAAATTGATAATTCTCTCGACAAAAACATACATCTTAAATTGTTAAATGATTTGAATAGCGTTTTAGCGCTTTGAAATGCTGGTGACGCATGAGAGGTCAATGCACACGTGATTTGTGTTTACAACGATGGTCCAATGTACGCGAGCATTGCACCATAGCGATGGCAACATTTGGGTATGTTCTGCGAATGCCAGATAACGTGCCCGCTCAGAAATCATTATAGAGTGTTCAGAACTGGGTGTCAATACGTATTATGCACACACAAGACACCAGGATACCAACCGGCTAAGGGCCCTGTTATCATACCTAATCTAAGACTATTACAGATGCAAACTAACGTAAGCGCGTTTAAATCGCTTGCAACGAACAAGATATCGTTGAAAACGTTGAAGTGAACTGACTGAAAGAAGTTTCATTCATCTGCACAACGCATTCATTCATTCATCATCATCATTACCACGCGCACGGATGGAACTACGCGATAGATAATACACGGTTTATTGGCGTATGTGTACTTTTAGTGACTCGCAATGTTCATAAAACGCCACGTTAATTAAAAGATTAAATTCATAGTCTTAGATCTATTGGCAGCGGTGGCTGCGACTTCTAAAACATAACAACGGTAGCATCCGTACATGTGATCATTTCTCAACTAGACCTTGACGTGTGAAATGGGCACACTATAATATTCCAATCTGTCACTCAAGTATATGACGTCATATTCAATTACGCCACATGTAGTTGACGTCACAATATAAATTCTTAATTCATGTCGTATTGAGTTTCAAAATATTCAACCACAGACCTATATCTTGAAACTGTGATTCTTGGAAGTCGAGGATCAAGGTATATAAATCGATGCTAACACGTGCAGCACATGAGTGGCGCTTAGCTAGAGATGGGCGGGGCAAAGCAGCTAAAAGAGGATTCATTCATGTACGTCAGCTTTGCAACACGTCCATAGTCTACAGTTTATATGGGAAATGTGTTCAAACTTACTCTATTGCAACAGTGATTTGTCGCGTTATGATTATTGGCATAAAACATCGGAAGAATCCCATCAATGGATTAATTCAGTTTTAGCTATGGTCAGCCCATCTCTACATAACCTCAACCAACGCTTTGCCCGCGTTGGGATAGGTCGATCCCCGCATTCCCTGAATCGAAATTTCCAGAAAACCATACATGTAATCACTTGAATAATTTGAAACTAATTTGATTGGGTGTGGCAGCAACAGACCCCAGTCAAATTAGTTTCAAAATATTCAACAGAATGCTTATGAAATTGTAGAGGCATGCAATTCGTACACCAGCACTTAGTCCGTCATGAATTAAGCGTTTATGACAGACTTAAATACGCTATTCAAGGCCTATTTGATTATGACGTTGGCCTATCTATGACGTAATTGACAATGACGTCATATTCTTGATCGATAAAATGGATCAAGCAATGCACCTTTCCAGTTTATCCATCCATCATATGGCGCCATAATGAACTGTGTGACGTGTAGGATAACGTAATAATGAATGACGCCATGAATGAGGCAGATAAGTACTTCACAAACGCATAATTGATGACGGGTTAAGCGTTATTGTACGAATAGTATGGCTAATATTTGATAAACATGCTGTTTGATATTTTGAAACTAATTTGTCTGAGCGCGGTTGCTGCCATTGGCAGCAACATTACCCAGTCAAATTGGTGTTAAAGTATCCAATAGCATACCTGTAAAGTGTTCTGTGAATTGATAGTCAGGGAGTTCAGGAATCGATCTATCTCACCACGAGCGATATGTGGGTAGAGCTTAGCTAGAGATGGCCACAGCATAGATAAAGCTGGAAAGGTCGATTCAGCGATAAAGCAGGTTACTGGGACGGTACAGGGATAAAAGCGGACTGCGTGAGCTCGGTATTGGTTCAGTACCTGCCCAATAACCTGCGTTATGAGGGTTATCTTTCAGAGGTCTAGGTCATATTTGCATTTGTATCAAATGTACGTTTCTTTAAAGCAAAACGTCACAAATACCAGCTTGCTAGCAGAGCATATTCTTCTCTAACCATACCGTGGACGCCGTTGAGTAAATAACATATGCTACATGTCATGACTGATATCAGCATGAGGACTGCCACCTGTGTGGACGTCTTGCTGTGACATAATATGCTATCGCAAATCTGTTTTATACGATTGTGGTAGCCTAAAGGCTCATTTATATTAGCCAATCTTAGACTCGAATTCGCGTACCTAACATATCTTTGGCGACAGAATCTGGCAGTGTGCTTGTTATGTCTGACATGGATTTTAATCAGCCCCGACAAATCAGGCACGTTCAGCATGTTGGAAATACCCCCACAATCGCATAAACTGCACGACTTTTGCAAATGATAAATAGATGACCAATGTTTCCAGCATATACGTTAAGATTATCTGACGATAAAGGTAGGTAGGTAGGTAGGTAGGTATACAGCATACGATATTATAGGCGATTGATCGTCTGCGTTTAATCGTATACTATATCTCAGTAGACGACAAGGGCGGTTACCTCATGCATGTTCAATTCTCTGGTCTAACAGAAAGTATAGGAATTTGAGGCAAATTGTTCATAATCCCACCATGTTACATTCTGGCGTTATGTCAAAACAACGAATTAAATCTTTAAACATTATTTTCATAAGAGACCAACCCATGTCACATATGAACCTATATGCCAAACATGGTGATTCTAGTTTCCTGGATTCCTAAGATATGATCCGGACAGACGCACATACAAACGGGACAGATTGCAATAATTCCACCAGCATTCTTGGAGGCGGGATTGCATTATGCTATAGCATTCCAGGAAAATGTCAGTAAAGTTTGGACAAGCAGTTCAGCATATTACTTCTTGGTACATGTATTTTAATTATTCAATAATAACGATGGCACATAGTCGGGGATGTGTGCGTGTGTGCGTCTGTAGCGGGTGGTTTGTGTTCGTGGGCGGGTGGTATGGGTGGCGTCCGTGGGTATGCCGTTATGTTGTGCCTTTATATTTGTTTGCGATTTCCTGTACGAATGGCTTCCTCATCATAATTTTGTTTTTGTCTCTTGACAAAGAGACAATTACAAGGAGCAGAACTTCGTTTACTGTGTGTACTTACTTGGGCGTCTCTATTAAAATTCAATGGCAAGCATTATTTTTAAAATACGGCTTTTAAATACCTATTCCGTCACCGAACAACATGAACAGGACACATTACTGATCGTAAAGCCCAAAAGGCTCTACGGCTACAACTTCATACTATGCACAACAGAAGCAAAATCTCTGCTTCCAATGGCTCGTTCCTATGGAGGTGCAGCCCTCAATTCTGACCATAAGCCAGTCATTAGATGCCTTCAGATGAACCATCTCTACCTAATAAATATACGCCACACCAGGTAAGAGGGTAAAGTCACCTACAACATACCCAAACTCAGCAGCGACATTGGCACGCTAATGTCATACGATAAGGCACTCTGGCAGCAAATGGCTAACATCGATGTCAGCTTCGATCCAAACAAAGCCCTAACTAAAATATTTAAATGTATGGTATCATCATGCACCAGCAGCATTGCAGTTCTAAAAAAACAACCGAACTAGGTATACTGATGACCCTGTAGTAGTAAAACAGAGCAGAAAGCATTACAGCCGTGCATCTATCAAAGTGGCCAAAGTGAAGACCGGAGCAAACTACGCAGGGAACGCAATAACATTCTACGCTACATCAGCGAATGCTTAAAAGACCTTGCCATTCAACAAGCAGACCCTCCTGGCAGATGAAATCACTGCCACGGATAACCGTCACAAAATGTTTTTTGGCACAGAGACCCGAGAGTGACTGACTACACACCACCACTCACTGCACAGAACTCTGAAGGATACTTTATCTGGACTGACCAGGTAATGTAGAGGCAATTAAAGAATGTTTTAAGAAACAGTTCATTGACCAAGATGATGAGCCCTTGCACCAGTTCTCAGAAGACCACAGGTCATTACTAACACCAATTAAAACAACGGAAGTTGAGAACGCACTCGAAGCGATGAAAAACTGACTTGCATCCGGACCTGATGCCATGAGCAATGAAATATTCAATTACACAAGTGGCATTATCTCAAACCCTATCACTCACATAATCAATTCAGCTTTTATGCACCACCTTCCCATCGATGCTGTATGCCAAGATACCCTTATCGCGCTAAACACGCCCAGGAAAAAACCTACCCCACCCCTTCCCGCGCCCAGCCAATCTGCGGTCCATTGCGCTACTCAATTGCATACGGAAAATCTATCCAATGTTACCCTATGTCGCATCCTGAAAGTTCTATCCAATGTTACCCTATGTCGCATCCTGAAAGTTCTATCCAATGTTACCCTATGTCGCATCCTGAAAGTTCTATCCAATGTTACCCTATGTCGCATCCTGAAAGTTCTGTCTAATGTTACCCTATGTCGCATCCTGAAAGTTCTATCCAATGTTACCCTATGTCGCATCCTGAAAGATCTTTCCAATGTTACCCTATGTCACATCCTGAAAGTTCTATCCAATGTTACCCTATGTCGCATCCTGAAAGTTCTATCCAATGTTACCCTATGTCGCATCCTGAAAGTTCTATCCAATGTTACCCTATGTCGCATCCTGAAAGTTCTATCCAATGTTATCCTATGTCACATCCTGAAAGTTCTATCCAATGTTACCATATGTCGCATCCTGAAAGTTCTATCCAATGTTACCCTATGTCGCATCCTGAAAGTTCTATCCAATGTTATCCTATGTCGCCTCAGAGACAAGATCGATGACTTCGCCGGATCATGCCAAAATGGCTTTGAACGTGGTTGCAACTGCGCCGACATTGTATGGGCTCAACGCATGCTTGTGTCGGTAGTCATGTTCAAACCCTGGGATTTCCACAAAATGGGCATTAACATGTCACGAGCCTTCGACACAATTAAACGCTCAAAGATCATAGATGTACTACGCCAGCCCAGTTGCAATGAAGATGAACTACGACTAGTGAGACAACTACTTGCAGACACCAAACTGAGATTACGAGTCAAGTCAGTGAAGTCTGTAGAGTTTGGAACATCAATCGGCTCCCCACAGCAAGATGTCCGATCCCCTGTGCATTTCACCTGTTACAGTGTTATAGGATACGACCACTCCACTCAGGATAAGACAGGAATCTGAAATTTCGCTCCGCAAATAACATAGAAATTATTATATTTATTGTGTCTTGTTGTGATAAATCTTTATATCAGTTTGTAAATAAGAGCGATGTGCTTATGATGGCGTAAATGTTTTGTGTAACTTTATAGTAATTTGAGAGTTTTCAGTGATTTTATATCATAAGTTTTCAAATCCATATATTATTAATTGACTATTTAGCCAGGGCAGTGTTGTTTTTAGCCAGACGGCGTGTATAGTAAATCCGCTAACAATGGTCAGCTAGGTAGTAATCCGCTAACAATGGTCAGCTAGGTAGTAACCTACTAATAATGGCGGCATCCGGCCCGCAGTGTTTAGCCCTAGCCGATAGCACACCTGAGTTATTTACCAATGATACCAGCTTAGAGAGTGAAAATGTAACTTGTCAGGAAAATGAATATTTCAGGATTAAGTATAATATATTTTCTGTGACTGTGACAGTAAAAGACTCGAATTCAATTTCCAAGTGGTTATCTAAGTTTGAAGAATGCTATGGTGAAGGAGAAATTAAAGGCGACGACTATGAAAACGGTGTTATCTTTAGAGTTAGCCATTTTGTCTCTGTGGTAAATGACTGTAAGGCAACCGTGACTCTATATCCGACTACGTCCAAAATACACGTTCAGGGCCCGAATTCACGATACTGGATCGCGACCGAGCTAGTTCATTTCTCTCGTGATGTGTATGTAGGGAACTATGACAACGGTCAGAAAGAAGGCGACAATACATCGGTGTGGTCAAAAATATCGGCAAGCGACGACTTAAGATTTCAGACATTGTTAAATGTATCACTTGACATCTCCCAGCCAACACAGCTGGATAATCATGACACAAAACCGAAGGAGATAGATTTCGGCGACACAAAATCATAAAACCGAGGAACTCAAGCGCGAAATCACTAGCCTACGAGAGATAATTAATGCAAAGGATGCGGAAATCAAGAAACTGACGGATGTAAATAAGTCACTTATGAGTAGGCCTACAGGGTATAAGATTGTAAACATCTGTTTACATAATAAAGACTCAAGATGCTACACGAACAAACTATCATAATACAGATAATAATTATGCTAGTGATGTCATTACTGTTTGTGACGCTGATGGTGATGATGATGGTGTTGATGATGATGATGATGATGATGATGATGATGATGATGGTGGTGGTGATGATGATGATGATGATGATGATGATGATGGTGGTGGTGGTGGTGATGATGATGATGATGATGGTGATGGTGATGATGGTGATGATGATGATGATGAGGATGATGATTGTCATCATCGTCATCATCAGCATCAGCATCATCATCATCAGCAGCAGCATCGGCATCAACAACAGCATGGTGAGCATGTTCATGATCATGATAATCACCATGCCGATAATATGTCAATTTCTAGACCTGTCTATTGTACTGAATCTATTTTTAATGTCCCGGTCAGTAACAGATTCGATCTGTTATATCCTAATAGCGATCATTTAAATAGAGATGCCTTAATAGATGATGACAAAACCGTAAGTCGTGTCTTGCGTTCCAATACCCTAGTAACGCAAACTGCTGCGGCCAATGCGAGCGATACTGCTAGCTGTCATGCCGCGACCACCTCACATTCTACAGCAAGCAATGCTCACTCTAATATAGGCTATGCGACACCAGCTATTCAACATGCCAACCACTGTACTATTAGTGCTAACATTCAGAATAAAACTATTAGTGCTAATATCGATGCAATAATTGCACCCGTTTGTATTAATGATAATGCTAATTCAATCACTGTAACTAGTAACTACAATAATAATAATAATAATAATAATAATAATAATAATAATAATAATAATAATAATAATAATAATAATAATAATAATAATAATAATAATAATATACTTAGTAATAATAATAATAATAATAATAATAATAATAATAATAATAATAATAATAATAGCGGATTAAATAAAAATAATCTGTATTTGGAATATATTAATATCTTCAGCTATATGGTCAAAGTACGATTTCTGAATTTCATTAATATTATATCGTATTGCAACATTGATGGCGAAAACCATCTATATGCGCATGATTATGTTGATAAGCCATTATGTCAATGGAAGTGTAGTTACAATTTCATTAAATTAACGCAGGAATATGATTCCCCTTCGTTTGCAATAAACACGAAAGCCATGCGAATAGGACACATAAATGTACAACACATACTCCCAAAAATGAATCAATTGAAAATAATCATGGAAAAATCCATTAAGGAATTAGAAATCTTCGCCACAACAGAAACAGTTCTAAGTGACGTAATAAACAGTAATCAAATAGATATTAATGGCTATAATTTTGAGAGAAAAGATCGGGCAAATCGGGATGGGGGCGGTATCATAATCTACATAGAAGAGAATCAGACGTATTGCAGGCGGGAGGAGTTAGAATCAGCAGAGTTAGAGTTATTATGGATTGAAGTTACGCCGTATAAAACGAAACCTTTTCTGTTAGGCTGTGTCTATAGGCCGCCAAATTCGCCAGCTAGCTGGATAGACGAGTTCGAACCTTTACTCGAGGCAGCCTATCTACATAACCCGGATATAATTCTAATAGGCGACTTCAATATTAACTTTCATCTACCGATACCTACAAAATGGCAATCAGTGATGGATGGATTTCATTTAGAACAACTAATTTCTAAGTCGACTAGAATCACGGAGAAGACTGCCACCCTAATCGACCACATCTATGTCACTGACAAGAGCAAAATTACTGAAGCAGGCGTAGGCGATCTAGCCCTAGCAGACCATCTTCCAGTGTTTGTTGTGCGGAATAATGTCACGTACAAATCTCAGACTCACCATACGATAAAATACAGGTGCAGAAAGAAATTTGATAATATTAAATTCCTTAATGATTTATCTCAATATAATTGGGAAATGATTAATATGATATGCGATCCAAATGAAGCTCTCGCGTTATGGCATGAAACTTTTCTTGCTATTTTGAACAACCATGCCCCTATTATTGAACGTAGAGTTAAGAAATACTGTCAACCTGGATGGATTAATGATAATATTTTGAAAGCAATGAAAAAGCGCGATTATTTAAAAAAAGTAAATGATATGGTTAAATATAGGGAGTTGAAAAATAATGTAATGTATTTAATAGAAAGCGCAAAGTGTCAATATTTTAGTATAAAGTTAAACGAGCATAAACAGAATCCCTCAAATATATGGAACATCATGAGAAGCATCAACCCAAAATCTAGCAAAATGCAACTAGTTTTACATAATAGCGATGGACGGGAAATTAGGGACACTGCCCAACACTGTGAGATGTTCAATTCATATTTCACTACAGTTGCAACCGACCTAGCGAATTCGATAAATACCCAAGACAACGCAATAACTAATACAGGCAGGCTCGCAAATCACGTTAACAGTAAAGTACCAAAAGGGGTTAATTTTAGTATACCTAACGTAACAGTAGCCTATGTCTATGATGAAATATCGAAATTAAAAACAAACAAGTCGGCAGGGTATGATGAACTTAACGTCCATTTTCTAAAATTATCTGCACCGATCATCGCGCCGTCAGTAACTGCCATCATAAATAAAAGTATTGATACTGGCGAATTTCCTACAATGTGGAAATACGCCAAGGTAAAGCCATTACACAAATCAGATAATAAAGCCGAGATCAGTAATTATAGACCCATTTCGATACTGCCAATTCTATCAAAAATTATAGAACGGCATATACATAATTATTTATATAAATTTCTAAGTACATATAATTTACTATACGAATCTCAATCAGGATTCAGACCAAAGCATTCTTGCGAAACAGCGCTGCTAAAATTGATAGAGAAATGGCGATTCTCAGTCGATAAGGGCGATTTTGTAGGAGCTATCATGATAGATTTTAGGAAGGCCTTTGACCTTGTTAACCATGATATACTCCTGCATAAATTAGGCATATACAAATTTGACCCTCTTTCGCTAAAATGGTTCTCATCATATTTAGAAGACAGACAACAGTATGTGTCAATTTCTGACAAGATTTCGAGTATGTCACCGATAACAGTAGGTGTCCCCCAGGGTTCAGTATTAGGACCTCTGTTATTTATTATTTATGTTAATGACCTTTATATGGATATAAACAGTAACATTGATATGTACTGTGACGATTCAACCATGCATTGTAGCTTTGACAATGTGCCAAAGGTAGTCGAACATCTGACTGGTGATATGACATCAGTACAAACCTGGTGTCAAAATAACAAAATGATTTTAAATGCAGATAAAACTAAATTGTTAATGATAAGCACAACTCGTAAACTAAACCAAATTAATACATCAGAAATTAGAATTCCAATAGGTGACGGTGAGCTAGGCATAGTAAACGATGCAAAACTTTTAGGTTTACATATTAATGATAATCTATCATGGCAACCACATGTAAGCAAAATATGCAGCAAAATAGCTTCCCTTATTTATATGTTGAAGAAAAACAAACAATACATGAATATCGATGAGCGTAATTTATTCTACAAATCATATATACTGTCTCATGTAGATTATTGCTGCTTAGTGTATTATGTAGGCAATACGGCATTGATAGGTAAACTAGAAAAATTACAGAAACGCGCAGCAAGGATTATCTTGGACGTCCCACACAGAACTCCGTCTAAACCGTTATATGACACGTTAAAATGGACAACCATAGGTGAAAGAATGACCATGAAAACAAACATCATGACATACAAAGCCCTTAACAATCTTACACCTAGCTATATTACGGATATGTTTACACCCATAGATGAAGCCCACAAACGAAACTTACGATCTAAAACTTATGGTCACTTAAGACCTCCTAAAATCCGAACAGATTATGGCAAGAACAGCTACATATATATGGCATCCCAAATGTGGAATACACTACCAACAAGCATTACACAGTCACCATCCCTTGCGTCCTTCAAAAATAACATCTATGCTCATTTAAAAGCGAATTGATCAAGAAAAGTGCCTTTGTAAGAACAGGGGTGTATGTGTAAATATCCTCGTATGTAAGTTCTCTGCGCGCGTGCGCGCGTTCATGCATGTATATAGGCCTCTGTTTGAGTAGGCACGTACGTAGGCCTACTATGTTTATTGGAAACGTATGACTACTGATTTTTTTACTCTCCAAGAGGCATTTTCAAGAGTAAGAGTTGCCCATGCGTCTTTAATTCATTAGACACTAAATAATCTGAAAGAATAAGAACCAAAGATGAAAACCCTAATGTAAATTTGCCGATCAATAGAGTGCGATTTTTAAGATTTTACCGCTGAAATTAATGGCTAGACTAGAGAGTGTCAGTCATTTCAGTGGTAAGATTGCAAAAGTCGCACTCGCGTGGTCTGCCAATGGACATATTTCAAGATTAGGAAGCGTAATGGTAATATTTGCCCAAAGAATCGATCTTAACAATTTGACTGATTTCCTCATAGAAAATGTTATCTTGCAGAGCATTAGTGTGTAATTTATGAGATCTTACCGCTGCAATGATTGGCTCGATTGCCGAGCCAGTCATTCCGTCGGTAAAATCTCTGAAATGGCATACTCATGGTCTGCAAATAGACATATTTCAGAGTAGCGACATGTGCTTTTATATGCCGCTTTAAGAAGCATAATGTAAATATCACATACCTTCACGAACTGATTTTAATAATTTATTCTCCACTGTTGCTTTTGTTGTACAAATTGTAATTAGCTGTTTATCCTGTACATAGTTTAATTAAATTAAATAGTGTACATAGTGTAAATATAACTGTTCCGAGAGGGCCTCGGGTAGATCAGGCCACTGACGATGTACCCTCTTTAAATAAAGTTTATTTATTTTATTTTTTTTATTTTACTTTGCTGTGGCATTGAAATGTGTGCTGAAAGATGCCACAAGGCCAACGCCGCCAGTGTCCATACTGGGTATGCCGCTAGAGATGGAATATCCCGACGTGGTGGACCTTATAGACGAGGGAAAAAAACTCCTTGGCGAGCTTCTCCCACTATGCTGCAAGCAAACTAAAAATTGAGAAACTCTTAATGTATGAAACGAAAACAGAGTTCATCCACAGATACCTATCTACAAAGCATGAAACTAAAGAAAGTGATGATCCACTTCGTGGCGGCGAACCATGGAGGAAAAGTAAACCCCCGGGCTCACTGGCCTGACTGCGTCGTAGTACTTCTGACATTGCTGCAAGCTGCGTCATGGGGAATACAGTCAGTCTAGAAGTTATAGCTTCGTAGATCAAGGATGCCCTTGACAAAATGATTATACAGCGCACACTGCGTATCCTTGATGATGTATAGTTGTAACAGCTGGAGCAGCTACAAAGGCAGCTCTAAACAATATTGATGCCTACCACCATAAACACCTACCCCAGACTGCATAATTGCCAATGATGCACTATGCAAGATGTGTAATACATCACTGCCGTCCGTACATGTTTACCTCATCGCTGTCGTCCGTAAAAGTTGCCCAGCGAAGATGATCCATGTTTGGGACATGAGCTAAGGACACAAGACACACTATATACTCATTGACACTTTCAACTCAACATCTACTGACGAATGGTCTACGCATTGAATCTGATGTGCTTGATTATTTCATTCAGCACTAAGCAAACGATATATTGCAAAACAATTTGCCGGTGCTTCATTACTGCGGCAGACATCAAGCGACGACGTCTACATATGCGTAGCAACGGGGACGGGGTGGAAGGGGGTGGGGTGGGTGGTTGGCGATTGCCGTCACACAGGCCACCCCGCCCCAACGCCCCAAACGGGGTTGTCTCTTCCATAGTGTATCTCCATAGCTCCACCTAGGTGTTGGCACCACCAATACTTCAGTCCCACCTCACCGAGAGGGCCAAACACGTTCCTACAGCCCTGCGTATCCACTTCCCATTTGATTTTAATGGCACCTATAGTCCTTAACCCTATTCTGAAAATTTCGGCAGGACCCTTCAGCGGATTGGGAGAAAGTCGTTTTCGTGAAAATTAGGTAACCCAAGAAGGCCAACGAAGCATTTGGCCGAAAGGTTTCTTCGAACAAACCATGCTCCAGATGCCATAGATGATGTTTCATTAGGTGAGAATTAATCCCCTAAGTGGTTTCACAGAGGATTTAAAAAGACGTTTCTAAAAATCAGTCAAAATGCGAGATGGGCGCCTGGAAAATTGGACAATCGACTTCGTTTGAACAAACTGGGATCCCCATAGCTCAAGGATGTCCTCGACTAAATTAATTAGTTTAAAATTGGTCAAATGGTTTTCGAGAAGACATTTTAAATTTCCCATTGCTTTAGCATTGGGGATTTTTGACGGGAAAATAATCCAAGATGTCGACCAAACCTTTATCCCGACAGTTTCGAAAGTGGTAAATTTGAAATATGCATATTTAAAAACCTATATAAAACCAATTTCGGCTTTAAAATCCATCAAATAAAAATTCCAATATGGCCGTCACGTCACACACGCTGCATTTCGATTGGTCCAGGCGGCCATGTTTTACCTAATCACATCTTCCAAATTCTGTAGAAGTCGTTTTCGCTAAATCTAGATCAGCCAAGATGGCCTTCGACGCATTTATAGCCAATAAACCTTTGATTTTTAAAGAAGTTTCTAAAGATTAGGAAAAATCCAAGATGCCCGCCGTCCAAATTGTTCGATCAGCTTCCTTTGAGAAAACTCAGGTCTCTACGGCCAACGGATGCGTCCTGCCAAATTTGCTTGAGTTAGGCTTAGTGGTTCTTGAGAAGCTTAATCTAAGAGTTGACGACGGACAACAGACGATTGATGACTGTCGGATTGGCAGACGGATGGACGGACAGACGACGAACGGTCGTCATGGCATAAAAATAACAGTTGCTTAACCCTTTGAACCCTCAATTCCGAGAATCTCAATTTTCAAGGTAGCTATACAGGTCAGCTATTGACTATTTTGAAAGTAATTTGACAGACATCTGTTGGAGCCTATGGCGGCAACATCTCTCAGTCAAATTACTTTCAAAATATTGAAAAGAACACCAATTAAATTGTACCTCAGTTTTCGAATTCGGTATCTCGCGTTAAAAGTGTTAAAATTATCATTGGAGGAAAATAGCTACAACTTACCAGACCGATTGAGAGAATATAGACAGCGGCGGTTATCAACATTTTGGGAAAGGTTCTGCCAGTAAAGGCGACAGATGCGGATGATTTCACGACATATGATTTCCTATCATTTATAACGTTCACCTTGGGCCATTACTTGGCGAAATCACGTGATACATAGATAGGCCTATGGTTAGCTTCTAGATAACGGGCGCTCGCGCGCCTGGGGCGTGTCAAAATATTCAACCGATTATTCATATCTGTCATTGCTCAGCCTACTAAATTATAGAATCGTAATATCATATTTTGATACTCACAAATTCGCACCTACACACGCACGCACACACGCACGGGCGCGCGCACACAGACACGCACGTAGCTACGCACTTACGCACGCTCGTATTTAATGTAGTAGGATAGAAGGAATAAAAATCAGGGCGGAATAATGAAACCGTGATAGTTCACCGTGATAGTTCACCGTGATATCGTATACGAATTATGACTAAGTTCGGATACGTTATCGGGGTTGTCCGATTACAAGTATCACGTGATTGTTTTATATGTATACGCATGCGTGCACATTTGCTCACGCTTGGAGCATGAGTAATCGAGTAGAATTTGTACCACGTGATATCGTTATCCGATTGTACTCGCGTTGTTCGGATATCCAATCGGGGTCATCGGGGTACCTCGATGACATATGCGAACTTAGCCTGCGTGTCACGTCAGGCCTTGTATCTTCCAACAATCAGCAGAGCCACATTGGTTCCTAGACTATGCAATGAGAAATAGACTTTCTGCCATTACATAAAACATATTTCGAGATTAAATATAAAGTTGGGTTTAGATTATACCCCAATCTCTAACGGGGGTCGTATGTTTGTATTCGTGTAGCAGTCCATTCAACACATTGTATCTAAAGCGCATGGATGTATGGACCCTACCTGCCACTGAGTATCAGACGTCATACTCAATTACGCCCCTTGGTGCTTATGTCATAATTATAATGACGTATCTCAGTCACGAAAGTCTAAATGTCCGTCCCCAAACTATCAGAATATTATGTCTTTGGTGAATTTTCTATTTATTGAAAATTATGTTGAATATTTTGAAGCTAATTTGACATGAAGCTGTGGCCAGCTCCCAGTCAAATACGTTTCAAAATAATCAGCAGCTGGCCTGTATAGTTACCTTGAAATTTAGGTTACGGGATACAAATATTTCAAAGTTACACATCTATTCCAACATGCGTAAAAAAATGAACGGATCTGAGCTAGAAATAAACCACTCTATTGATGCGTTTGGTGATTGGTATCCACTAGTCAGTTAACTGATGATTGGTATCCACAAGTCACTTAACTGATGATTGGTATCCGCCAGTCAGTTAACTGATGATTGGTATCCGCTAGTCAGTTAACTGATGATTGGTATCCTCATGTCAGTTAACTGATGATTGGTATCCGCTAGTCAGTTAACTGACGATTGGTATCCACTAGTAAGTTCACTGATGATTGGTATCCGCTAGTCAGTTAACTGATGATTGGTATCCACTCGTCAGTTCACTGACGATTGGTATCCATTAGTCAGCTCAGTGATGATTGGTATCCACTAGTCAGTTCACCGATGATTGGTATCCACTAGTCAACTCACTGATGATTGGTATTCACTAGTCGGTTCAGTTATGATTGGTATCCACTAGTCAGTTCACAGATGATTGGTATCAATTAGTCAGCTCAGTGATGACTGGTATCCACTAGTCAGTTAACTGATCATTGGTATCCACCGGTCAGTTCACTGACGATTGGTATCCACTAGTCAGCTCACTGATGATTGGTATCCACTAGTCGGTTCAGTGATGATTGGTATCCACTAGTCAGTTCACAGATAATTGGTATAAATTAGTCAGCTCAGTGATGATTGGTATCCACTAGTCAGTTAACTGATGATTGGTATCCACCAGTCAGTTCACTGACGATTGGTATCCATTAGCCAGCTCAGTGATGATTGGTGTCCACTAGTCACTTCACCGATGATTGGTATCCACTAGTCAGCTCACTGATGATTGGTATCCACTAGTCGGTTCAGTTATGATTGGTATCCACTAGTCAGTTCACAGATGATTGGTATCAATTAGTCAGCTCACTGATGATTGGTATCCACTAGTCGTTTCAGTGATGATTGGTATCCACTAGTCGGTTCACAGATAATTGGTATAAATTAGTCAGCTCAGTGATGATTGGTATCCACTAGTCAGTTAACTGATGATTGGTATCCACCAGTCAGTTCACTGACGAATGGTATCCATTAGCCAGCTCAGTGATGATTGGTATCCACTAGTCAGTTCACCGATGATTGGTATCGACTAGTCAACTCACTGATGATTGGTATCCACTAGTCAGTTCACAGATGATTGGTATCAATTAGTCAGCTCGGTGATGATTGATATCCACTAGTCAGTTAACTGATGATTGGTATCCACCAGTCAGTTCACTGACGATTGGTATCCATTAGCCAGCTCAGTGATGATTGGTGTCCACTAGTCACTTCACCGATGATTGGTATCCACTAGTCAGCTCACTGATGATTGGTATCCACTAGTCGGTTCAGTGATGATTGGTATCCACTAGTCAGTTAATTGATGATTGGTATCCACTAGACAGTTCACTAATGATTGGTATCCATTAGTCGGTTCAGTGATGATTGGTATCCATTATTCAGTTCACCGATGGTTGGTGTCCATTGGTCAGCTCAGTGAGGATTGGTATCCACTAGTCAGTTTACCGATGATTGGTATCCACTAGTCAGATCACTGATGATTGGTATCCACTAGTCATTTCACTGATGATTGGTATCCACTAGTCGGTTCAGTTAATGATTGGTATCCACTAGTCAGTTCCCAGATGATTGGTATCAATTAGTCAGCTCAGTCTTCTTCTTTTCGTTCGCTGATCATACCGCCCGTCCTGTAAGTGACTATCAACATGATCATAAGTCAGTTCACTGACGATTGGTATTCATTAGCCAGGTCAGTGATGATTCGTGTCAACTAATCACTTCACCGATGATTGGTATCCACTAGTCAGCTCACTTATGATTGGTATCCACTAGTCGGTTCAGTGATGATTAGTATCCACTAGTCAGTTCACCGATGAGTGGTATCCACTAGACAGGTCACTAATGATTGGTATCCATTAGTCGGTTCAGAGATGATTGGTATCCATTAGTTTGATCACCGATGGTTGGTGTCCATTAGTCAGCTCAGTGATGATTGGTATCCACTAGTCAGTTAACTGATGATTGATATCCATTAGGCATCTCAGTGAGGTTGGTATCCACTAGTCAGTTTACCGATGATTGGTATCCACTAGTCAGTTCACTGATAATTAATATCTACAAGTCAGTTCACTGATGATTGGTATCCGCTAGTCAGTTCAGTGATGATTGGTATCCACCAGTCAGTTCACTGATGAGTGGTATCCACCAGTCAGTTCAGTGATGATTGGTATCCACTTGTCAGTTCAGTGATGATTGGGATCCACCAGTCAGTTCAGTGATGATTGGTATCCACTGGTCAGCTCACCGATGATTGGTATCCACTGGTCGGTTCAGTGATGATTGGTATCCACTAGTCAGTTAACTGATGATTGGTATCCACCAGTCAGTTCACTGACGATTGGTATCCATTAGCCAGCTCAGTGATGATTGGTATCCACTCGTCGGTTCAGTTATGATTGGTATCCACTAGTCAGTTCACAGATGATTGGTATCAATTAGTCAGCTCAGTCTTCTTCTTTTCGTTCGCTGATCATACCGCCAGTCCTGTAAGTGACTATCGACATGATCATAAGTCGGCTCAGTGATGATTGGTATCCACTAGTTAGTTAACTGATGATTGGTATCGACCAGTCAGTTCACTGACGATTGGTATCCATTAGCCAGCTCAGTGATGATTGGTGTCCACTAATCACTTCACCGATGATTGGTATCCACTAGTCAGCTCACTGATGATTGGTATCCACTAGTCGGTTCAGTGATGATTAGTATCCACTAGTCAGTTCACCGATGAGTGGTATCCACTAGACAGTTCAATAATGATTGGTATCCATTAGTCGGTTCAGTGATGATCGGTATCCATTATTCAGTTCACCGATGGTTGGTGTCCATTAGTCAGCTCAGTGAGGATTGGTATCCACTAGTCAGTTTACCGATGATTCGTATCCACTAGTCAGTTCACTGATAATTAATATCTACAAGTCAGTTCACTGATGATTGGTATCCACTAGTCAGTTAACTGATGATTTCCACCAGTCAGTTCACTGACGATTGGTATCCATTAGCCAGCTCAGTGATGATTGGTATCCACTAGTCAGTTCACCGATGATTGGTATCAATTAGTCAGCTCGGTGATGATTGATATCCACTAGTCAGTTAACTGATGATTGGTATCCACCAGTCAGCTCACTGACGATTGGTATCCATTAGCCAGCTCAGTGATGATTGGTATCCACTAGTCAGTTCACCGATGATTGGTATCCACTAGTCATCTCACTGATGATTGGTATCCACTAGTCAGTTCACTGATGATTGGTATCCACTAGTCGGTTCAGTGATGATTGGTATCCACTAGTCAGTTCACAGATAATTGGTATAAATTAGTCAGCTCAGTGATGATTGGTATCCACTAGTCAGTTAACTGATGATTGGTATCCACCAGTCAGTTCACTGACGATTGGTATCCATTAGCCAGCTCAGTGATGATTGGTATCCACTAGTCAGTTCACCGATGATTGGTGTCCACTAGTCAACTCACTGATGATTGGTATCCACTAGTCAGTTCACAGATGATTGGTATCAATTAGTCAGCTCGGTGATGATTGATATCCACTAGTCAGTTAACTGATGATTGGTGTCCACTAGTCAACTCACTGATGATTGGTATCCACTAGTCAGTTCACAGATGATTGGTATCAATTAGTCAGCTCGGTGATGATTGGTATCCACTAGTCGGTTCAGTTATGATTGGTATCCATTAGCCAGCTCAGTGATGATTGGTATCCACTAGTCAGTTCACCGATGATTGGTATCCACTAGTCAACTCACTGATGATTGGTATCCACTACTCAGTTCACAGATGATTGGTATCGATTAGCCAGCTCAGTGATGATTGGTGTCCACTTGTCACTTCACCGATGATTGGTATCCACTAGTCAGCTCACTGATGATTGGTATCCACTAGTCGGTTCAGTGATGATTGGTATCCACTAGTCAGTTAATTGATGATTGGTATCCACTAGACAGTTCACTAATGATTGGTATCCATTAGTCGGTTCAGTGATGATTGGTATCCATTATTCAGTTCACCGATGGTTGGTGTCCATTGGTCAGCTCAGTGAGGATTGGTATCCACTAGTCAGTTTACCGATGATTGGTATCCACTAGTCAGATCACTGATGATTGGTATCCACTAGTCATTTCACTGATGATTGGTATCCACTAGTCGGTTCAGTTAATGATTGGTATCCACTAGTCAGTTCCCAGATGATTGGTATCAATTAGTCAGCTCAGTCTTCTTCTTCTTTTCGTTCGCTGATCATACCGCCAGTCCTGTAAGTGACTATCAACATGATCATAAGTCAGTTCACTGACGATTGGTATTCATTAGCCAGGTCAGTGATGATTCGTGTCCACTAATCACTTCACCGATGATTGGTATCCACTAGTCAGCTCACTTATGATTGGTATCCACTAGTCGGTTCAGTGATGATTAGTATCCACTAGTCAGTTCACCGATGAGTGGTATCCACTAGACAGGTCACTAATGATTGGTAACCATTAGTCGGTTCAGAGATGATTGGTATCCATTAGTTTGATCACCGATGGTTGGTGTCCATTAGTCAGCTCAGTGATGATTGGTATCCACTAGTCAGTTAACTGATGATTGATATCCATTAGGCATCTCAGTGAGGTTGGTATCCACTAGTCAGTTTACCGATGATTGGTATCCACTAGTCAGTTCACTGATAATTAATATCTACAAGTCAGTTCACTGATGATTGGTATCCGCTAGTCAGTTCAGTGATGATTGGTATCCACCAGTCAGTTCACTGATGAGTGGTATCCACCAGTCAGTTCAGTGATGATTGGTATCCACTTGTCAGTTCAGTGATGATTGGGATCCACCAGTCAGTACAGTGATGATTGGTATCCACTGGTCAGCTCACCGATGATTGGTATCCACTGGTCGGTTCAGTGATGATTGGTATCCACTAGTCAGTTAACTGATGATTGGTATCCACCAGTCAGTTCACTGACGATTGGTATCCATTAGCCTGCTCAGTGATGATTGGTATCCACTCGTCGGTTCAGTTATGATTGGTATCCACTAGTCAGTTCACAGATGATTGGTATCAATTAGTCAGCTCAGTCTTCTTCTTTTCGTTCGCTGATCATACCGCCAGTCCTGTAAGTGACTATCGACATGATCATAAGTCGGCTCAGTGATTGGTATCCATTAGCCAGCTCAGTGATGATTGGTGTCCACTAATCACTTCACCGATGATTGGTATCCACTAGTCAGCTCACTGATGATTGGTATCCACTAGTCGGTTCAGTGATGATTAGTATCCACTAGTCAGTTCACCGATGAGTGGTATCCACTAGACAGTTCACTAATGATTGGTATCCATTAGTCGGTTCAGTGATGATCGGTATCCATTATTCAGTTCACCGATGGTTGGTGTCCATTAGTCAGCTCAGTGAGGATTGGTATCCACTAGTCAGTTTACCGATGATTCGTATCCACTAGTCAGTTCACTGATAATTAATATCTACAAGTCAGTTCACTGATGATTGGTATCCGCTAGTCAGTTCAGTGATGATTGGTATCCACCAGTCAGTTCACTGATGAGTGGTATCAACCAGTCAGTTCAGCGATGATTGGTATCCACTTGTCAGTTCAGTGATGATTGGGATCCACCAGTCAGTTCAGTGATGATTGGTATCCACTAGTCAGCTCAGTGATGATTGGCATCCACTAGTCAGCTCAGTGATGGTTGGCATCCAATAGTCAGCTCAATGATGATTTGTATCCACTAGTCAGTTAGCTGATTATTGGTATCCACTAGTCAGTTAACTGATGATTGGTATCCGCTAGTCAGTTAACTGATGATTGGTGTCCGCTAGTCAGTTAACTGATGATTGGTATCCGCTAGTCAGTTAACTGATGATTGGTATCCGCATGTCAGTTAACTGATGATTGGTATCCGCTAGTCAGTTAACTGATGATTGGTATCCACTAGTAAGTTCACTGATGATTGGTATCCGCTAGTCAGTTAACTGATGATTGGTATCCACTCGTCAGTTCACTGACGATTGGTATCCATTAGTCAGCTCAGTGATGATTGGTATCCACTAGTCAGTTCACCGATGATTGGTATCCACTAGTCAACTCACTGATGATTGGTATCCACTAGTCGGTTCAGTGATGATTGGTATCCAGTAGTCAGTTCACAGATAATTGGTATATATTAGTCAGCTCAGTGATGATTGGTGTCCACTAGTCAGTTAACTGATGATTGTTATCCACCAGTCAGTTCACTGACGATTCGTATCAATTAGCCAGCTCAGTGATGATTGGTATCCACTAGTCAACTCCCTGATGATTGGTATCCACTAGTCACTTCACTGATGATTGGTATCCACTAGTCGGTTCATTTATGATTGGTATCACTAGTCAGTTCACAGATGATTGGTATCAATTAGTCAGCTCAGTCTTCTTCTTTTCGTTCGCTGATCATACCGTCAGTCCTGTAAGTGACTATCAACATGATCATAAGTCAGCTCAGTGATGATTGGTATCCACTAGTTAGTTAATTGATGATTGGTATCGACCAGTCAGTTCACTGACGATTGGTATTCATTAGCCAGGTCAGTGATGATTCGTGCCCACTAATCACTTCACCGATGATTGTTATCCACTAGTCAGCTCACTGATGATTGGTATCCACTAGTCGGTTTAGTGCTGATTAGTATCCACTAGTCAGTTCGCCGATGAGTGGTATCCACTAGACAGTTCACTAATGATTGGTATCCATTAGTCGGTTCAGTGATGATTGGTATCCATTAGTCAGTTCACCGATGGTTGGTGTCCATTAGTCAGCTCAGTGATGATTGGTATCCACTAGTCAGTTAACTGATGATTGATATACATTAGTCATCTCAGTGATGATTGCTATCCACTAGTCAGTTCACCGATGATTGGTATCCACTAGTCAGTTCACTGATGATTAATATCTACAAGTCAGTTCACTGATGATTGGTATCTGCTAGTCAGTTCAGTGATGATTGGTATCCACCAGTCAGTTCACTGATGAGTGGTATCCACTAGTCAGTTTACCGATGATTGGTATCCACCAGTCAGTTCAGTGATGATTGGTATCCACTTGTCAGTTCAATGATGATTGGGATCCACCAGTCAGTTCAGTGATGATTGGTATCCACTAGTCAGCTCAGTGATGATTGGCATCCACTAATCAGCTCAGTGATGATTGACATCCAATAGTCAGCTCAATGATGATTGGTATCCACTAGTCAGTTCACTGATGATTCGTATCTACTAGTCAGTTCAGTGATTATAGAACTCTCACCGTGCCACATTTCCTTAATTGCCATGTCGCATGGGGTGTGAGACTTTTCGGTCTCTCAGAGGGCTCTGAAGATTCGGACAATTTTAAAAGGAGTGGACGTCAACAACAGCAGCGGCAGCAGCAGAAGCAGCAGCAGCAGCAGCAGCAACAACAACAAATCAACAACAATAACAACAACAACAACAACAACATCAGCTACCTCGACCATTGTCACGACGGACGAGAACGATAACAACTAACCCATTATGAAGAAAGGAACATCACACATATATTATATCTACGTTAACAAACAATCACATAACATGAAAGTACGCGTCCAAGGTATCCAGGTAGCCACAAGGTGGGCGGGAGAGGAGGAGAGAGTAGCAGGAGGACGGCCAACGTCAGGAAGTCCTTTTTCCACAATAAGTCTGCTTTGTGTTAAAATTTAAGCCAAATCGGGAAAGGCTTTGAGATACAGCTCCTGACACAAGTCATCGTACTAACATACGCCCACTCACATAGCTACGCCGTTCGAGGCCGTACTTGCAGACCGTTGGTATCTCTCTATGGTGACTGCCGGTTTTCACGCCGCCAATCGGATTTCTGCCTACTTCAATCTAACTAGAAATCTAGAAATAGAGGCGTGGCTTCGTGCCAATATCGATGGTGAGCTCGCGAGACACGAATGCCAATCTATGTGATTGACTGTATATTAGTCGAATGATAACAACTGGGCAATTCCATTGTGCGGAAGCTGACTGACCTCATTTAGGACGTTTTGCAAACTTAGCTTGGATATCATAGCCCGCAGGCATGGTACTCGATACGGGAACGGAGTGTGAGGGTGAGGATAGTGCAATATGACAATGGGCACAAGTATGCCTACAGACAGGCACATCCGTATGCAATATCATTTCCCCTTACGGGTCGAGGATAATAATAATCAATACATTTTATGTTCATTAAATCCTTCCATCTCGTTCAATGATCTGCGTGGGAGGGAGGTCAGCAAGAAATGTGTTCAATAAGACTTCAGATCATGCGATCAGAATAGGCTGTGCGCTATAAAACGAGATAACCATGCACTCCTCACATGTGTTCAATAAAAGTTCAATATCCACTTGCCCATCAATAGATTATGTTTTAAAGATTTATCACTGGACTGAATGTTACCGTTATCTAGCCTGTCATTCCAGGGGCAAATTTAAAACAAGTAATTGGTCCCTGGTTCTGAAAATGAACATTTCTTAAGACGTTTTTGGCCAGATTGAGTGTATATATATATATATATGTTAAATGAAAGGACCAGGGAACTAACATTGCTCTTGAATGGCAGCTTTAAATAATAATCAACCTATACCCAGCAGTGAAAAACAGAAATAAATCAGAATAATTAGAAAAAAGCAACCAAATATCATTTATGCCATTCTGGCAGGAACCAATTGGTGACGCAGCTGGACCTAGGCGCGCTGGCGTAGCTTATGCGGAGCGAATAAGTAATACCCGCTACAGCCGGCCATATATATGAATTATATTCGCGTTAAGCGGATTAGCTACCACGTAAACCTACAGGTAAAATAATGTCTAGTTTTAAAACAATTTGACTGAAAGCCGTTGTTTCCAGAGACAGGGTCTACATTCAGTCACACAAATTTCAAACTATTCAGTAGGCATCATAATTCGAACTTGGAAACCGGCAGTGTATTTTGAAATCGTATCGACCGAAACTTGTTGCTTCAACCAGAAAAAAGTGACTTTCAAATATAACGTTTCCCAAAGGATCAATCGTGAATTAGCAGCAGTAGTGAGTTAATCACTCTACACCGCCGCCTATAAAGAATACTATTCATACCGCTTACAAAACTATATTCAGGTGTGCTTTCGTTATATTCAGGTAGGCCTATGCGGTATACCTGCACTCGCAGTTGACGCACGCGGAGTGCAAAGCATCAGCGCGGTCAATAATTGGCTCCAAGTTAAGGGCTCCTAGATTTAGTAAATGCTTTTTCTCAAATAATCCCGATTCATTTCCATTTTTTACCGATGGTAGTTTATTTCATATTGTATGAAATTATCAATAAATAAATCATTTGTTATCTCCCTTTTCCATTCCTTTAATGTTAACTCGCTGCGGAGATTAATGGAGAAATCCAGTTTTAGCTATGTCCCGTTCATCTCTAGCTAAGCTCCACCCCCGCTTTGCCCGTGTGTGGATCGATCGATCGCTGCGCTCCCTGAATCTCAATCTCAATTTCCAGAAACGTATACAGGTAAGCTATTGAGTATTTTGAAACTAATTAGTATCAGTATATTCAACAGAATGTGTGTTAAACAGTAAAGCCGAAGATTTCGCACAGCGACGCTTAATCTATTAAGCGTTCGATACAAACTTAGCCAAGCCATTGTTATGACGTCAGCCTACATGCCACGTAGTTGATTATGACTTTATATGATTGATTGATTGATAAACTGGAATCCTCCATTCAGCGTTCGTGATGAGATTAGCTACGTCATTCATGACGTTATTGATTATGACGCCAGCCTACATGCGACGTAGTTGGTTATGACGTCATATGATTGACTGAAAATCTGGATTCATGAATTGACCATCATTGTATATAGATGTATGGCTACAATCGTGACAGTCTATCACAAATTATTTAGAAAGGATAGATCTGAAATGTTCCTCAATCATACAACATCAGCGCCCAGCAGCTGGATGTGACCATAGCAACCTCACATGATCATAGCAACTTGATGTGGCCATAGCAACCATATGTGACCACAGCAAATGAACTTTGTCAGTCTCGCTGAAACAACTGTTCGGTACAGTAGTCGTGATATTTAGATGCATGACCGCCTATAAATAACATAAAGATTATTTATTATAAAGATGGTGATGATGACGACGACGACGACGACGACGATGACGACGACGATGCTGTCATCATCAACATCATCATTATCATCACACACCATCATCATCATCATCATCATCATCATCATCATGTTAAGATGTTTTTAGCTGCACTGTATACTGAAAAGGATGAAAAGTAGAAAAGCGTGCGGAGGAAAATGGCGATGAATCGTTTTACGTAACTTTGAGAGGATGTAGAAAATTGCGTCTTGTCTCTGCAAACCAACTATTTCGTTTCAATGCTATTAATTATAGAAAATGTCAGCACCGGCTCTTAGTTAAATGTCAATCGTATCATTTAGCAAGAAAATCCACCATTCACCCACGCATATATCCCACAACATGATATTGTCAAATCATTTATTTCCAAAAGCAATATATGGTTCATTCCTTACAACCACTAGAGGATTATATACGGCCATGTATAGCAATCAATGCGTGCCAACATGATTAGATCTGTTCTAGCAAACTAATGGGATTAGAAAACCAAATTTCGTTGTAATTTATGTCATTAGTGTAAACCGACTGCGTCATTGGCTAACCCCCGGTTAATACAAACGTGGTTATCTAACGTATTATTCACCGTAATGGGAAGATACATATCTAGATATATCACGCCCATTTCTAACTAAGCTCCGCCCACTTATTTACTCGTTTTTGAATCGGTTTAAATACTTTGGTTCCCGAATTCCCAGAGCTAACTATGCATGTAAGCTGTTGAATATTTGAAACTAATGTGATTGCATGCTATAGGAGCAACAGGGTCCAGTCAAATTAGTTTCAAAATATTCAAAAGAATGTTTATTAAATTGTAAATTCATCAAAGACACACAATCCATACAGGTGACTGACTCTCTTGATTGATCACATAGTTGGTATTAAACATCATAATGGACGTGCCTAGCGTGCTATACGGGAGTACTGTAGGTCATCACTTACGCCACTAACCTACATGTGATGTAATGGATGATTCTAGTTTTAGCGATGCCCCGCCAATCACTAGTTAAGCTCCGCCCATGATTTACCCGATGTTGGATCGATCGATCCTTGCACTCTCAGAATCTAACTTTCCAGAAACTATACATGTAAGCTGTTGAATATTTTGAAACTAATTTGGCTGGGTGCTGACGCTGCCTACAATACGTACAGCCACGCGAAGTCGGCATCATAGACGTTGCCTAATTGGTTACGGCGTCATATGATTGACCGGAAAACTGTCGTCCTGCATTGAATATGAATGACGACATATATTTAAGTTACAAATGGGATCCCTGTTAGCTGTGGCAAATGATGATGCTCAGTTTTGCAATTTTCCCATGATGAATCGTTATTTACCGATACAGATGGGTTAGTGCGCGTGGGCGTGCCAGGTCAAAGGTGTATTACATGTTTCCGTTTTCAGATAACGCTGTGGAAAATATGTGCTTTGCATGACCATGAAAAATATGTCCAAAGAAAATCATGTACGAAAATATAATCGATGTTCCTACTGATATAGTGAGTTATCCAGCTTTTAAGGAAAGTGATAAATATAAGAGCAGCCTTGCTTGAGATTTGAAACTATTTCACACTTTCACCCAATAGGTAAGTTGAAGGAAACGTGTTTACAAACATGCTTTAACAATTACAATGTGGAAGATTCTTGGGCTTAGCTTTTCGTGGCAGTTACCAGTTTTCGTGTGTCCGACCAATTATCTTCCAATGACCCTACATCTAGTTATTAATAAAGGGGTCACATCAATTACACTTGATAGAGATGGATAAATGTTAGTCTTAAATTTTATCACTAAATAACAATGGACCTTTCCAGTTTAGCTATGCCCCGCCCATCACTAGCTAAAGCTCCACCCACACTTCGCCGTGTTGGCATTGATTGATCTCCAATTGTCCTGACTATCAATTTCCTGAAAACTACACAGTTAAACTGCTGCATATTTTGTAACTAACTTAACTGGGTGTTGTTGCAGTCAAATTGGTTTCAAATTATTCAACATGATTTTTTTTAAATAGTAAAGCCATGCAATTCGTACACAACGCATATTCCGTCTTCAACTATGCGTTCGTGACGTACTTATCCATGTCATTCATAATGTCATAATGACGTCATTGATTGCGATGTCATTATATATGTCATGTAGCTGATTATGACGTCATATGATGGATGGATACAGAGGAAAGGCCCATTAAATTCACAAAGACAGTTGCAGTATTTCATCGCATAGCCGAAATCGGCCTCTGAATTGGTCTTGAGGAATATTCATTTGCAGGTCGAGAGAAAACATTTTTGAAAATTTACCACTGGAATCCGAATGACTGGCTCGATAACAGAGGCAACCATTCAAGTGGTAAGTTTTGAAAAGGTGTCTTCCCTTCGTCTACAAATGGGCATTCAATAAGCAAATAGTTTTATTTTCTTAACCACATTTGTTTATTAAGCGGTTAAATATATGAGTGCTCTAGCGAAGCTCAAATCACGCTTTGCCAGTGTTGGGATCAATCAATCCCGGCACTAACTGAATCTCAATTTCCAGAAAACTATACATGTAAGCTGTTGAATATATTGAAACTCATTTGACTGGGCGCTGTTGCTGTCTATGGGCCTGTTTAGTTAGTTTCAAAATATTCAACAGCATGTTTATTAAATAATAAGGACATACAAATTGTACAGCAGCGCTTAGTCCGTCATCAATTAAGAGATCGTGACGAACTTAGGTACGTTATTCATGAGAAACTGCAATCCTCCATTGTCTTTGAGAGCAATTATATGTTCTAACCCCAAGCCTGATACTACATTTTCTCTCTATACTTTGTGGTCGGGTGAAATAGGCCTTTTGTAATAAAGATTTGGAGTCGGTCGGTCCTCCCGGGAATGTCCCGTGGGCGGAATCCGGACATTCCTATCTGCAGTATGCATCCGTGCCACGCCCACCACCCCAACCTCCAGACCCCAACCCCTGCCCCACCCCAACCCGCCCTCACCAGTCGCGTGGCTAGGTGGGGGATTATAGCGAATGTTGTACTCTCTTTGAACTAATATGGCGTGCATCTGCACGCTGCTGACCTACATTCCAGCAACGTCTATGGCAATGACTGACGTGGCCAAATCTAACATGTATGTATATTTCTCGTTTCCTTAGTATTACACCGATAGGAAATGTGTTTGTATTTTCAAGGAACACATGTTTACGTGCTTTACGAATCTGAAAACAGTTACAGACTCGGCTCAGTATCAACTGAGTTATCCAAGATTGAGGATTCTGCAATTAGGCGTGCGGTGGAGCCCTACCAAATTCCAGTAAATGTTCTTCCAGCGTGGCAAATATGTCACGTGGTCAACTTCCTGCCTCCCTCCCTCGCATGCTCGTTGGCGTCCTCAGCTTTCGACTCATGCCTTTTTTAGAAACTGTAGCGACTATAAAAGGAGATGCTTAGCAGTCTGCACGTGCGCGTTTAAAACTAACGGTCAATAAGGGAGGATCAGGTGAACCGTTAGCATTTCTGAGTCAAAAGTTTTTAATTCCTTCACACGACAATGGCTAGAACTTCGCCTGCCGTCCGTGTGAATATGTGTTGGCTACCGTTCTCGTCAGAGAATAACAAATCTAGACGACCTGCGTTTCTGGCTGATACTTCGATGGGAACACGAATTCCTCCCCTTGTTATCATTGGTATCAAGGATCTTTTAGATACGTCGACGCCACGCGACCAGTTGTGTGCCTGCTGAATTTGTATACCATATTCAAATTGGTACCTCAGAAAGTCAAGCTGACCATCCGGACTGTTGTCGTCAGAATCAGCTATTAGTCCAGTTTGATCATCAGTGAACCTGCCGTTTTCAGTGGAAGCTGCACCTTCCACCAACCTTCGGTTATGAGATCTTTCTCAGATGGATGATGTACTCTGCTGTTTCAGCAGAACCCATGCAGTGGCGTCGACACAGAACTATTACAAGTATGTCCATAACCTACATTCGCGGACCGGTTACCGAAGAAATATTCAGGACATTTTATCATCAGCTGTTCCTGTGTATGTGCCAAAACCTTAAATCGTCGACTATTGACGACCTAAATTCACAGTTCATAGTTCCTTTCCTTCCTGTGTCTCCGGAAGAGGGGCTTCCCCTACAAACTAATTGTCTTCTGCGTATAACGCCAGGAGACTTTCACTAATCTTACAGCTGTGTTGCCAGCCTCAACGCCAAACTGGATCCATTTCCTTACCTCCGGATCTCTTTAAAGTAGTGGTCCCTACCAGACTGGAACATTCATAGACTTGAAATGTCACGTCGCTCAAGTAGCGTGACTATTGCAAATGTGATGTACCCCTAGTTGCTCAAGTATCTTTAAGCAAATCTGTTACTCAATTATCTTAAGCCACTTACGTATTCTTTAGCGCCTTAGATAAAGGACTCCGTGATATCTGTACTCCTCCTTATAAAATGAAACTGCATTCTCGGTAATTTACCGTGGTCTGTCTGTGTATGGATTATACACGAACTCGTCCGTAGAAATTTACTGAAACCTATTCTAATTAATGCATTTCAACCCGAGAAATTTACATCTCCGGAACTTCGGCACAGTATTTGCGGATGCTCCGTTGTTTTCTCAGAACATTATTCTAATCGTTATAATTAACTGGAAATTCAAGACTTAGTGGATGGAATCGAATAACAACCTACTGGTGGAACTTTCCATAATGTCCTCGATGAAGGATCTCCACCACCACTACCGTCCCCACCGGGCCACCCCACCACCACTAGCCCCACCCAACCCACCCCACCCCTAGCCATCCCCACCCAGCCATGGAAATTACAGGAATCTCATCCGTCATACATTAATATTAAGATGAGTAGTATAGTATGTCATCTTCACGTTTAAGTAACTGTCGCATCGCTTGTCTAGAAAGTCATATGTGCATCGTCATGTTGAATAGTATTGTTCATCGCCATTAAATGTTACGCTTTGCTATGCCCCGCCCACCTCTAGCTAAGCTCCACCCACGCTTCGCCGTGTTAGGCTTGATCGATCCCCGAATGCCATAGCTATCAATTTTCTGAAAACTCTATAGGTAAGCTGTTGAATATTGTGCAACTAATTTGACTGGGTGCTGTTGCTGCCTATGCCTAGTCAAATTAGTTTCAAAACATTCAACAGAATATTTGTTAATTAGTAAAGACATACAATTCGTACAACAACCCAGAGTCCGTCTTCAAATATATGTTCGTGACGTGCTTATATACGTCATTCATGACGGCATTCATTATGATGTCATTCTACATATGATGGGTGGATAAAGTGGGACGATCTATTATCCTATAAGTAAATGAATGGTAACAACCAAACTCCGCTTTTGTTACACTGCCTAAATTGTGTTCACTTTCGATAGGATGGAACTGGTCGGATTCTGAGGGAATTTATCGTTTCTCCACGCCTCCCTCCACTTGATTAACGGTGGGCTACACAAAGGGTAACATAGCCTCGGACGCCAGCATCTATATAAACCCTATGACTGCGAATGGACGCCAGACCCCATGGGAATGAAGTCGTTCTGACGACTTGCTACGCTGTCGACAAAATGTGTTTGTAACCAAACCTGACTATTTTAACATAGAACAGAGAATCGCTCGCAGTTTACAGCTTAGTGCTTTCTTATCAACCTCCCCCCTCCCCCACCCCAACCCCACCACCACCCGCCCATCGCATCAATAGTACTTCGTATCATCTTCATACGCCCCAGGATTTACAAAAAATAGCCTTTCGTTGCCCTGTGAGCTAAATGGATATTTCTCACGACCACTACAGATACCGTTTTAGACTGCTTGATTGGTCATGATAATCCAGCTGATGCTTAGTCTCCATAGAGTTGCTGACAAAGAGAAGACTATTTTTTAAATATGTTCTGTAATGACTGGCTCTATTTCTGAGACAGTCATTTCAGAAGTAAATTCTCAAAGATAGTTATCTCTCGGGCTGCAAATCGGCATTTATCAAGACCACTTCAGAGGCCGTGTTTCGCTGGCTTAACCTTTAACTGTCTGACGGCTGCGAGCCACCCGGTAATAATTTCAATGGGCAATAACTCTAGACCTCCTTAATATTTTGAAAACAATTAACTGAGAGTTGCTGGCTTAATCAGTAACAAATTTCAGTCAACTTTTATTTTAAAATACCCTGCATCTCCAGAGTTAAACCGCATGGGAAATCTAGTTTGCAGAAATTCAGCAATTTGAAAAATCACGGGCTGAAAGTTGACACACGTGTGATTAATCACTGAATTTTAACAGTCGCCAAAATAATACTGCAAATTATTGATCGTGAAGAAAACATCTTTGAATGTGTTTGTTCTTCAATACCACCTATCGATTTTATGAGTGGTCATTTGCTGGTCAGATAGACGAGCGGTTTATCTCTTCACACTCCCTGTCCAGCACGATGACATTTACTTCGTCATCTGCGAAGTGGTCAAGCTGAGTTGACCACGATTGAAGATGGTAGGGGAGAAATGAACACGTCCGTCACGTGACTGCTTTCCCGGGAGCTTGATTACCTGTGGGTATGCATAGTCATATGCACGTACTTTTTGAAATAATAAATCCGTAGTGGGAATGCATAAGCACGGGCAAAACAAAGGAAAGTATGGATGGAATTAACTAAAATGCGAAGCTGACAATATGAGACAATGACGGCCTCAGTATTAATCGAAGCTGAACGACGTTAATAGTTTCAATGAAAACAAATGCACGCTCGCATAAATCAACGGTCTGAAAGACGAGAAGAAGTAGTGCTATTGATGGGATGCGGCGGGGGGGGGGGACGAATTGAAAACAAAGCAGTACACTGTAAATTGTGAGCATAGCCACTGCGTTTCATGTTAAAATGGTCAGATTTAGCTATGGTACAGCAGCTAAGAGAAAGAAGTGTGCACCTTTTGAAAAAAATATGAAACTTTGCACACAAGTAGTATATGATATGGTGATTCATTTAAAGCTTAGTACCCATCGACAGGACCGGGGTAACGGCCGCCATCTTTGATTTCAAAATAGCCGACAAGTTTTCTTGTTGACTGCTTGAAACTAGCCGTCTGATATAGACACGACTGACAGCAACACGATGGGTAGTGATATAAGGAGGAAATACACTTTCAACGTAATCGTTAAAAGTCCGACAGGCAGCTGGCTTGAGAATGTGGATCGCCGCAGCACTGTCCAGCAATGTAGCTTCGATGTAGCCTCAACACTAGGGGTATCCTGTGATGATGTACAAAAATCATTTAGGCGATCCAGTAGAATTTGATTTCGGATCGTGCCGTAATCTGCCCGTATCAGAAATGGATGGAGGGCACGATTGATTCTCATGTTCAAAGAACCTGTCCAGATCTCCTTCTCTGGCCTGGCATGCAATGTACAGCCTCACTAACAGTGCATTGCTTATATCTACAGAGAAAAAGTGTTCCTTGTTCGTTGTCTGTTGCCTTGCTTGAGGGTTACTAAAGAGTGGCAAATTGTTCTTTGTCACAATGCCACTGAGGGGTAGGTTGGATGAACTTGCAAGACGTTCTTGCACGAATGTACTATATTGGTTTTTTTCGATAACTTCGACAGTGTAGATCGCTTGCACAACAGCTTTGTTCATAATGATGTTTGTGTCTAATGTCAGCAAGTCACCACTATCCTCCATGATTGGGTTCCACATATACTTAATCGTTGATAAGAAAGATGACACGTCTCTGGCAAATGGTTTCCGAAAGTTCATGTTGTTTATTTGACAGTTGTTCATTCAAAGTGTGCTGGCTATCTTCAAAGTCCAGCACTGCCACAATCCATCGCTCAATGGCCAGTTGATTTTTCGCTGAATGTACTGCGCCTCCGTCACCCTTTATGAGGTCATTGGCCTGTTCAGGACACTAATATATTGCCATTGCAGATAAAACATGGCAAGATTTCTGCACGACAAAATGTCCATCCATAAATTCCCTGTGATTTTCAGGACTTTCAGGATGATATGTGGGTAAGCTGGTCATCGCGTAGATGTACAGGGAGCCATCTGAAATAATTCATGTGATCGAGAACAAACAACCAGGGGCCATCTGCCTCAAGACGTGGACATATAAGTAGAGGTCTTTCTCCCGAATGGTTCACACAAACTGGAGTAGTATCAGTTCTAACTTCAGCGTCCTTTCCCAGAACCTTAAACTGTGGTTGATCAGTACACTGTTTGGCACACTATTCCTCAAACAAGTGCTAATTATTATGTTGTTCAGCTGGCGTGTGCTCTATGTACCGCAGCACCGTCCAATAATGTAGCTTCAAAAGTATGCTAAGGCACTCCAGTAGATCTGACCTTGGACCGTGCCATAATCTGCCCATATCAGAAATGGATGGAGGGCAGGATTGATTCTCATGTTCAAAGAAACTGAACAACCGGAAGCTTTATTTGTTCATTTCTAGAAATTAATTGACAGGTGAGCTTTGGGTTATGGTTAGTGTAGTTACAAACAAACTTAACGATTAACATCATGGTTATGATGTCAGTAATGATGTCATTAATCAAGACAGTTTTCTTGTGTAAATCATTGGTCTATAAAGCCGTCATGTTCATTCAAATACATAATTTCTCTAGATTAACCCATTGGTCTCAAAGACCCGGCGTGGCATCATGCAAAATATGGGCATAGATACCAAAATCATGTCTCTATGACATATAGGTGAGATATCAAGAAATTCAGATTTCCATGTGGCCGTCATCTTGGATTTCAATATGGTCGCCGAGGCTGTTACCTGGTAGTAGCAGTAAATACAGAAATTGGTTCCTTGACCCTGAAAATGTGGGAATCGACACCAAAATCATGAATTTATGTCACTTAGAGGCCGAGATATGTAAGATAGTAGCTTTCTATAGCGGTCATGTAGAAATCCAAGATGGTGACCATTACCATTGTGATGGGGATGGGTATCAAGCGTTAAATGTACCAGCATACCACTACTACTTCTATGCAAAGTTTTATACTTTTGTCAAATAGTGCACAATTCAAGTGATACGAATGCGCCAATTCACCAAAAGTACAATCTAACCTGTTGGCCTTTTACAGATTTCAAACGATAAATTCCTTATGAGGTACACGCCATTATGTTGAATATTTTCCAATGGATTTGACTGGAAGACAATTAATACTTTAATGACCAAATTTGGTCAAGAAAATTCCATTTTCAGGCCAAGGGAGGAGTATTTTTGAAAATGTACCACTGAAATCGCTGGCCCGGTTTCCGAGTCTATCATTCCAGATGTAAAATTTGAGAAATTCTCTTCTCATAAGCTGCAAATTGACCTTCCTCAAGGCCTCTGCAGAGGCCGGCTTTGGCCGACTTCGTCGTGAAAGGGTTAACACAATGGGGGACAGGTTGCAGCAATGTCACGTGACAAGCTTATATGCTTATAGCATTCATACATTTGTACTTCCTCATATGTTGGATCAACGACTGCATGTTTCCTGCAGGATCATTGGTTGATGAGAAGCTACCGGATGCATGTGCGACTGATAGGTGGAAACGCTTGCAAAATATCCTGGCACCTGCGGCCCAAACGTCCGTGTTGGTCTGGAACAATGCAAGCAGTTTGCAAAGGAGCTCATATAGGAAAAGCAGCAATACATTTTCTCCCAAATACGTGGTATTTATTCCACCTTGCAAGTCACTGCTTCAGAAAGGAACGTCAATATTCAACACACATTGTCTCCTTCGATCAGCCACTTTGGTCGAAAGCGAAAACAATTATGGCTCATGAAGGCGGGAATAATGGCCTAGCGCAAATTATCTAGATTCCACACAGCAATGAGCTACCTCGAGTGCATTGGTCACTTCATACATTCATCAGGGTTAACAGAAGTTCTGAGGTTGACGTACGCTGAAAATGCTGTTACACGCATATTGACTGCAAAAGGCGTATGCCAGAGCTGTACGCAGACATTTCCTTGTTGAAGCAGCCCTTATTGCAATGGTTCTGTCATGAGCGTATTGCATCCTTATAATGGAGGCGAATGGAGGCGAATGGAGGCAATATAGCTGATGCGGTATTGAAGGTCGATGCCATTGAAACATCTCTACACCTCTCTACACCAGTTGTAAGTGGTTATCAAACAGGACTCCATATTTGAATCTGTCATATCAGATGATGTGTTTCAGAGGATAAATGAAAAGCTAGAATCTGAGAAGTCAAAGATAGCAAGTTGTCCAACAGGACGTTTGTGGGTGCAGTACACGTAAATGGTAGATCTGCTCAGAGTGTTTCTGAGATCTCAGAAGACAGATGATTTTAACTTGTACTTGAAATTACAGGCAGATATGTTGCCCTTCTTGGCTGCTGCTGGTCATAGCCATTACGTGAAGTCTGTGTACCTACATCTCGAAGACATAATAAATCTCGAGACTACAAGGCCATCCATGCACAACAAGTTCATGAGCGGACTATATTTGCGGTGCAAAGGAGTGATAGATTATGGGTCGGTCTTGCAAGTGGCATGGTGATAGAACAATCCTTGATGAGGGCAGTCAAGACCACTGGAGGCCTGACGCGTGCACGATGTATGGATGGGTCACAACGAACACATTTATTTTTAGCACACCCTGCATGTGTGGAAATCAACGAAGCCCGGCAGGAGCTAACCGAAACAGTGTACCGAACTTCTGAGCAACACAAAGACATGTCCGAGTCGGGGAAAGCACGTGATCACAAGGATCGTCTGAAAATTTTAGAATAGTTTCAAGACTATTTGTTCCTTTCTACCAAATGACGAATTGTATAACATTGTCACTGGACAACAGCTGGTGTCGCATATAATCAACACACGGCAAGGAAAGCCATCGAGTTTTTATTCAGACAAAATTATCATGTGAGATGTATTGAGATAACATGTAGTGTCTGTTGTTGGCGAGCAGCTCGCGGTTGATCCACAGCTCATTTTCCAATGCTTGCTAATCTAGACACAGCTTTGAAGCATGGCCTATCTACATATCCGCTGTCTCTGTTTGACAAGCTAACAAGCCGCAGCTGGCAGATGTATTTGAATCTGTAACTTCTACCAAGAACAAGACTGCAAGCCAGCAAACAGCACTAGAATGTCTTTTTATGGGGAATCATTGATTCATAGATTTGAGTGAAAAAACATGAAGAAATTTTTTATACTGATTTACCAAACGCAAAACTTGGATCGAATTTGCTGGAATGGTGAAAAATCGCTCTTTGATGCTATAATGACGCCATCACGAGCCGTGATGACGCATACACTGTTGCCTGGACGTCATATAGAGCTAAAGATATGACATATTAACTGGTTGATATCAGTTTTATATATGTAGTTAATACATTGTATGGGTCTAAAACCAAGGATAAGTGAGATATTCAGCTTAATACTTAGTTTTCGACTGCCATTTTAAATTGTTAATTTTCCCGAGTAGGATTTCTAGGAATTTTCTATATTCTTTACCTGATGACTGGTAAAAACATATGAAACAAAGAAATATTATATTGTAATTTGTTCTAGGCCTGTCTGTTTGTAGACTAGACTAACAAGACAGTTCCAGATCCGACCTGTCCGCACTGAAAACTCAGTTTATCTGGTGTAACAAATGGGCGAAGAAGAAAGTGAAGACCTGCTACAGGCTGTCTAGCTTATCCAGCAGAAGAGGGCTATGTAAATATGTAACTATGATGTATCAGGTTATTAGTTAAGATCTGCATCATTAACCCTCTCATTGACACATTTCTGAAAAAGTACATCACTTACAATATAAAACTTATTCCGCCAACTTTCAACCGTGTCTTTATCGATTTATATAAACATATATTGAATACTGTTTTTTCAGAATCTGAAATTCAATGTAAGTTGACAGGCAAGCTGTTGAATGTTTTAGACATTCATTTGACTTGGGTGGGTGGGTGGGGGGGGGTGTTGCTGCCTATGCGCCTATGGCTATTGCAGCAACAGTGCTCAGTTAAATTATTTTCTAAATATTCAACATAATGTTTATTAAATTGTAAATTTATCAAAACAGTACAATTCGTAAACTAATCCTTAACTTTTCGATTTTCAAGAGAGCGATATGCGTCATTATGATTGTGACGTCAGCAAACAAATTTTGTATATGAACATGAGGCTAGATACATGAGAGACAGATCGATTCTTCTGTTATCATGTGACATTTTCCCCTGCATATCACTATACTGGCGTGACTACAGTACTACTATTTACCTCTTAAGTGTCAGTCGAAGCGTTGCCATTACCATGTTTTATATATAGCTCTATATGATTCTAATTATTTAACCAATCGTGTGTCAACTTAACACTTTAATCGTCAGGCTGGTAAAAAAACGGACCCTGCAATGATTGTGAAGAATGTCCATTTGGCCAGAGAAGAACATCTTTGATAATTTACCACAGGAATGACTGGCTCTGTAACCGAGCCAATCATTCCAGTTGTAAATTGTCAAAAATACTCTTGGGAACTGGTTATGCAAACACCTGAATTTGTTTTATCATTACCCAATTGATGGTCACATCGCTCAAAACGGATACCGAAACGGTGTTTTTAAATAAATCTACCAACAAAAAATACTCTTCTTATCCTGCAAACGTTTTACTTTGAAAAATCTTGACAATTAAAGGGTTAATTGATTTGAAATGCTGTTGGCACCAGAGATGTTACACACACTACTGTGACTGACATGGTGACATTCTCTCATATATCAGTGCGTGTGCGTGGGTGCGTGCGTGTGGCCGTGTGGGAATGTGTGTGGGTGTGCCGGGGTTGGGGGTGGGGTGGGTGGTGGCGGGTGGGGTGTGGGTGTGTGTGGGGTGTGTGTAGTGGTGGGTGGGTGTGGGGGAGTGTGTGTGGGGTGTGGTGGGGGTGGGGGTGGTATGGGCGTTGTTTAGCGATCTATGTTCCTCCTGTCATCCTGGTTTAGATTCATACGGTATTGCGACTGGACTTCTGAAGGTGACGACACGACGGACCTTCCAGCCAAGTTTGCTTGAGATTGCCATACTGGCTAATGAGAAGTATTTAAAAAAGATTTCCTTAGCATCTTGCATTAGTGCATCATTGGAAATTATGCTGTCTGGCCATCGGTATCCAGTGACGGTGTGGAGATGTTTACTGTGCCAGGCATCACGTTTATCTAGATGTGCCTTTGGATCTTTCTAGGACGGGAAAGCTATGTTCCCCATGATGCAGTGTACAGCAATGTCAGCAGTACTAGAACGCAATGAGCCCAGGATTTTACCTTTCCTCCAGGCTTCACCGCCACGAAGTTAATCGTCATTTTCTTTAGTTTCACGTTTGCAAGATAGGTATATGCAGGTGAACTCTGTTTTGGATTCATTCAAAGAGATTCTCAATTTTCAGTTTGCCTGCAGCTATTGAGAGAAGTTCGCCAAGGGGTTCCCTTTCCTTGTCTATGAAGTCACCGTCGTCGGCATATTCCACTGCAACAGCAAACTAACAGTTGAAAAGCACATGTGATAGACAATCTCCATGCGAGGAGCGGAGTCATGTTGTAAGGAGAGACGCGTCAACTTTAAGTTGATGACGTCACAAACAAAATTAAAATTTGAATAAGGCCGCTCATAAGTTGCTTATGGGCCTAAGAATGTTAATCTGACACGATAGACGCCATGTTTTCAAAATATGATCCAAAATTGGTTAAATTGATCTGGGACTATTTTGTCTGATTTCGATATGGTTGAGTGATCACACAATACTATGATTGATCAGTCAACCTCCATATATGGCATTATACATGCTTCTCGGCGCGAAAATTGCCGCCAAAGCAGGTGTCAGTGAATAGCAAGATTAGTGGCCGGCCAGGCGTGAAACCAGCGAGATGTCTGGTTCTTCAAATGTGGGTTTTTTAAAAAAGTTTTCTTATTATTATTTTATGTGATCGGTAGGGTTTCCTTTTAAGAGGAACATGCTAAGTTATGATGCCAAGTAGTTGAATATCAACGTTTTATATTAAGTTGAATTAGTAGTGATAGTCCTAGGTGCCGTAATTAATTCCTATGGAGGAGGTGTGAAATCTACAAGAGAACTGAGGTAATCGATCGGTCGATCATTTTCGCCTGATCTGCGATCACATTTCAATAAACACTCAACTATCAAACACCTCTCCACGCCCTAGGGACAACTCACTTAGCTCACCTACCATCACGTCTGCTGGCTCCGGGTTCAAATCAGCCATGGGGAGCCCCTTATGCTCCCGAACCCGCCATTGAACCTTCTTTAGTTAGTTATTCATCTGTTCATGGCTCATCTAATCTTATGACCCATCGACGAAAGCTTCTACGACAATCTTTAGTCTATTCCGGGATCGCTTTACACCCATAATAGCTGCAAACATAAAGATCCATCATCGAACATGCTCAATCACCATATAGATGTGTCGAACACGTTCTTTACCTCTACGCATCAGTTATCAGAACACTGATGTAATGTAGTTATCGTATTCGAATTACATTTCGGGACTCGATTCTTAACAGCAGTCATCCGAGGATAGTCTTCAACGAATCCCCTCTGGATCTCCATTTCGTTTAACGTAATTGTGCTTTAACGCCCACATTGGGTATTGCTCATATATGTTTCGCCAGTGACGTCACGCTCCTTATATTCCTGTGCCTGTGTTTATATCACACATATATATATCGATTATTAATCTGGATTCGCACGACCTATTTCGGATCATTTTTTTCGACCATCTCTAAAGGGTCAAGCAACTCAACTATGACGGACTACAGTCTACGTCTCTATAAAAGATATGCAGATTTTGGTATGGCATTACACCAACAAACACAAAACATAATATACTATACATCTTAATTATTTAATTAGTATACGTTAGTAATTACTTAATGGTATACTGACTACCACGTATAATGAAAGTCGGTGATGAATGAATCATTCCAGTAGTAAATTTTCATAATAATCTTCTATTCCTACGAAAATGGACATTTCTCAGACCCATGATAGAAGTTATTTCCAGCGGGTAAAATCAGTAAGGATTTGAGTTACACGATTGTATACAATTCGACGTAATGCGAATTAATGGAATCGATTCATTATTTAAACTGAATCATATCCTGTCACTTATCGAAACAAGAACGTCAAAATGTTTGTTTAGTGTTGTGTATACGTTTCGGTTTCAAGCAGTTAATGGTTGGGATAACAGTTTACTCCAGACATTAACTGATTATGACCAAACGTCTAACAACTTAATTGCTAAGCATGAAACAATTGTGCCAAATTATTCTATGGTAACGACTGATTTATAAACCGAATTATAGTAGGTTTGATGCTTCAACTTTCGCTGAAATAGCATACAACATGACTTCATTCAATCTTGATTCAAATTATCTGTGATATACCATTTCTGTCCGTCAATCTCATCCATTTTATTCCGTTTTATCCAACTGTGCAATTGATGATATTTTTAATTGAAATGCTATACATATATTAAAAAAATTTTAACAACTGATATTGGTATCTGTTTTTCTTTGTCTAATTAACGCTCTCTGAAGCATTCGCTGCCAACAATGATATCCAGTTAGTTTAAGTCCGTTCTTAGGAATTAATAATTTGAAATTTTGTCTGGGATATCCAATCCACATTCTTGATTGACAATCAATTCATCGAACGTTGAGATGGGACCATAGAATTTAATCTCGACGAGTCGTTCAACGAGTCATCCAAGTAGGAATTGACAGTCCGCCATCTTGACATGCTTTATGATTACGTCATAATATTCACACGTCATTCGATTTCCAAGTTCATCGAGATGGTCCAATCATGAATTATGTCATATTAACTTAAAGTCAGTCGACGTCAGAATTGTCATTGGCGGCCATCTTGGGTCTCCGATAGATTTACACTTCAGATTGGTTTTTTCATTTCGTAACCCTGTATCTTCTTGGATATTGAGATCGCCCTATAAGGTCATTCTGAGGTCAAGAAGTCATCATATTGAATCTTCGAAAGATCATGTTACCATATTGAGTCAATTTGAAAGAGACCACCATCTTGGGTCTCCTGATTTTGTCAAGCCACCATCTTGAATTCATTTGAGTCATAATTGCATTGACTTAACTTCGGTTTAGTTAAGAAATTCGGATCAAATGAATTGATTAACGGTAGATCCTCCCGATATTTAACCCCTAGACAACAACTTTCCAATTTGAATCGCTTAATTGAGCACTACAGGGAGGCTCGATCCGTGACAGTCTTAAATTCCACAGGCGTCACTGACTTGGCTTCTACTCTCAACTTTGTGTTTGCAAGTAGTAGTCTCAGTAGTCGTAGTTCATGTTCATTGCAACCGGCGTGCGTAGTGCATCTAGGGTCTTTGACCATATAATTGTGTCGGATGCTCTTGACATGTCAATGCCCATTTTGTGGAAATCCCAGTGTTTGGACATAACTACTGACACAAGCATGCGTTGAGCCCATACAATGTCTGTGCAGCTGCGTCCATCTTTAAAGCGACTTTGACATGATCCGGTGAATCCATCGATCTTGTCTCGGATGAGGCATAGAGTAACATTAGATAGGATTTTCTGTATGCTGTTGAGGATCACAATGGGCCGCTAATTGGTTGGGACTGGGGTGCGGGGTGAGCAGGTGGATGTTTGGGTTTGGATGGCGTGGTAAGGGTGTCTTGTACTACAGCAGTGGTGGGAAGGTGGTGCATAAACGCTGATTTGCGTGAACGGTGTTTAGATAATAGCATGTGCGTGTTTGAATAGTTCATTACTTATGCCATCAGGTCCAGATGCACGTCCATTAGTCAGGGCTTTGGGTGTCTTCTTAGCTTCTTTTTAAGTAGCCTTAGTAATGGTCTGGGGTCTCCTGAGAACGGGTGCAAGGGCTCATCATCGTGGTCAATGAACTATTTCCTGACCCATTCTCGAATTGCCTCGGGTTTACTATGGCCAGTCCTGATAACGTGTCCTTCAGAGTTGTGTACAGTGAGTGGTGGTGTGTAGTCAGTAACTCTCAGGGCTAGGGATGCCCGAAACATTTGGTGACAGTCATCCGTTACAGTGATTTCATCTGCTAGGGAATCTGCTTGTTGAATAGCAAGATCATTTAAACGTTCGCTGATGTAGTGCAGAATGTTATTGCGTTATGTGTGTAATTTGATGCGGCTGTTCACGTTGATCACTTTGATAGATGCACAGCCATAACGTGTGCTGCTGTGCTGGTAGTGTTACTACTACAGGGTAATCAGTATACCCAGTTCGGTTGTTTTATTAGAACTCATATGGTACTGGTAGCTGATAATTCCATACATTTCAGTATTTTGGTTTGGGTTTCGTTTGGATCTGAGCTGACGTTAGCTATTTGCTCTCCAAGGGCCTTTTGTATGACATTTGAGTACCAGTGTCACTGATGAGCTTGGGTAAGTTGTAGATGGCTCTGCCCTGTTGCCTGGTATGGCATTGCTACATTAAGTAAAGATGGTTCATCTGATGGCGTGTAACGACTGACTTACATGTATGGTCAGAATTGAGATATGCGCCTCCATAGGCACACGCATCCTGAAGTAGGGGATTTTCTTCTGTTTTGCATAGTATGAAGTCTATTTGGTTAAGACTGCTGTTGTAGCCTTATATCCCGTTGGAGCTTTGCGATCAGCAATGCGTCCTTTCCATGTTGTCTGGTGTTGGCATGGTGTTTAAAATCCGTATTTGTAGCAAATAGGCCACTGGAACTAAGGAATGCCACCAGTGCCCTCTCCGTACGATCCTATGCATATGTCAAGTCCTGATTCATGTCCCCATTAAGTAGTAGTACTTAAAGAGTTAGTGGGTAGTATTTAAAGTTTCTTGGACGTGTTCGCAAATCCAAGGCGGTCCAAGAAAAATGATCTGTCGATTTTCTTGTTAGAGGTGTTGTAGTATAATAAATTACAGCAAGAATGCATCGATCTAGTCCGCCTTAAACGCTTAATAGGTCGAGACATTGTACGAATTGCATGTCTTTATCATTTAATAAACAGTCTGTCGAATACTTTGAAACTAATTTAACTGGGCGCGATTGCTTCCATGGGCAGCAACATCATCCAGTTAAATTAGTTTCAGATTATTAAACAGCTCAATGGCATAGCTTTCTGGACATTTAGACAGGTAGTTCATGGATCGATCGATCCCAACACGAGCGAGGTGTGGGTGGAGATTAGCTAGAGATGGGCGGGCATAGCTAAAATTGGAAAGGTCCATTATTTGAACCTCCCAGAAGAATGCCGAAAATATTACCAATCCAATCTCTGTACATACATTCACAAGCCTATTGCCCTATGTATGGTTATGCTGATCCAATTCACCTTTCCAGAGTACCCACCCATCATATGACGTCATAATGAACTGTGTGACGTATACAATGACATCATAATGAATGACGTCATGATAAGTACGTCACGAACGCATATTTGAAGACGGTCTATGCGTTGTTGTACAAATTGTTTGCTTTTACTCTTTAATAAATATTCTGTTGAATATTTTGAAACCAATTTGACTGGGCCATAGGCAGCAACAGCACCCAGTTAAATTAGTTACAAAATAGTCAACAGCTTCCCTGTATAGTTTTCAGGAAATTGATAGCTAGGGCATCTGGGGGATCGATCAATCCCAACACGGCGAGGTGTGGGTGGAGCTTAGCTAGTGATTGGCGGGGCATGGCTAAAAATGGAAAGGTCCATTGAGCTAAGAGCCGACTTTCCAGTTAAAGGAAGGGTAATGGGAAATAACAAATGATGTTCATTGGTAGGTTCATACACTATTAAATAAACTACCCCCGGTAAAAATGATAAATGAATCGGGATTATTTGAGAAAAAGCATTTACAAAATCTCGTAGCGCTTAACTTGGAACCAATTAGTGACATCACCGGTGCTTCGCAGTCAGCCGCGTGTGCAGGTATAGCGTGTACTTGAATACTAAAAAGTAAACCTGGCACCGATGTAGAGCGACTAACTCGATGTAGAGCGACTGACTCACTACTGTTAATTCACTATTGATCCTTTAGAAAACATTATATTTGAAAGTCAGTTGTTTCTTTTAGAAGCCACAAGTTTCGGTCAAAATGATTTTTTTAAACAATGCTGTTTGCAGGGTCGCAACATGATACCTACTGAATATTTTGAAGTTTGTGTGACTGAAAGCATATCCTGTTGCTGGAAACAACGGCTTGCAGGCAAATAGTCTCAAAATTAGACAGTATTTTACCTGTAAGAAGGTGAATATAACTGAGATTATATGACCGGCTGCAAGGGGTATTAGTTATTCGGTCGGTGTAGCGACATCCATGGTAGTTAGCTGGTTTTTCAAATTATTCTGATTTTAAAGAAAAGGTTGATAAATTAATGACATACGACTGATGGATATACGGATGAGAGATGTAACCATTGCCTAACATGTGCACGTATTTTATCTGTTTACTACTTACTAAACATTATGTTGAATATTTTGAAACGGATTTGACTGGGCGATGTTGCTTGCCATAGGCAACAACATCATCGAGTAAACTTAGTTTCAGAATATTTAACAGCTTATCTGTATAGTTTTCCGGAACTGATTGATAGTCAGGAAGTGCATGGATCGATCAATCCACATCACGGGCAAGCGTTGGTGGAGCTTAGCTAGAGATGAGCGGAGCTTAGCTAAATCTGGCTTGCTCCATGAAGAATAGTCTTTTAAATAAAAGTTGATAGATTATGACATAGGGACGAGGGATAAACGATTGACTGGTCACCATGGCCTAACACCACTTAAGCCGTCCACTTAAACCGTCCGATCAGTTGAGCTAACTTCCGACATACTCGAGTGATCTAAGATGGAGATCTGTTGGTAAGAGTACACTACCTGTATTTGTTAGTACCATATAATGTATCGCTATCATAGCGAATGCTTCTGCATTAATCTTGAGGAATGGACATTTGCATAACAGAGCCAGTCATTCCGATGATAAATTTTCAAAAATAGTTTTCTCTCGGCCTGCAAATGGGTATTCAATAAGGAAATATTTAGACTTTCTTGAACAAACTTAGTCGCATGTGTTTAATTGAGCTTTAACTCACGCACCATAGAACACTGCACGGTAGTCTCAATACGAACCCTGTAACAGACCAGAAATGACTCTGTCACGCTCGCACGCACGCACGCACGCACTTACGCACGGACACACGCACGCACACACACGCACGCGCACGCACGCACGCACGCACATACACACAGCTGTAGAAATAATTATAGCAGAATTTACAATACGTCTAGCCTTTAAGACTCTATTTATTCCAGACTTAACAATATAATGATTAATTCTGCAATGCAACAACGGGAATAGAAATAATTTAGAGATAAAGAAATTCAAAAGCTACTGCTAAGGTTTAAAGGTGCATATTCACACCAGAATGCCTGATAATAATATTATTATAATTGTATACTTTTATAGGCTTAACTTGTGTTAATAAATGCAATGAAACAAAATAAATCTAAAAATTTGGTGATTTCATTCCGTATAAATAAATATACTTTTAGCTGTGAATTTGAATTAGAGACTGAAATAATCATATGTTAAGATTTATTTCGTTTCATGGCATCTAGTCACGCACTTTAAGCCTTTAAATGTATACAATTTCAACAACCATATTTTCAAACATTCTGGTGTGAATACGCACCTGTAATGACAACCCTAGTGTGCAATCCTACATTGTTATGATATGTAATGACGAGCCAATACCAGGAGTAAGAACAACGATTAGACTGAAAATACATACATTGAAAGTGTTACATTACAATCTGTGTCAAACTGACACCTCCACCAACGCTAAATGGTTCTCACATACTTAAAACTCCAGCCGGATAAAAACGGCTTCTGCAGTGATCTTGAGAAACGTCCATCTGCAGACGAAGAGCCAGTCATTCAGGTGAAACATTTTCTGTAAATGGAAATTTGTGAGAAAAATAAAATTTTCTTGAATAAATTTGAGGAATAAACGATTTAATGCAACTCGTGGCATTCGGGTGCAAATGGTGGCGGTGCCCCCCCCCCCACCACAACCCCACCCCATATATATATATATATATATATATATATATATATATATATATAAACAAGATACTAGATATATATAAACTTGATTTTAACGAGCAAATACGCATACATAGAGCTAAATTGAAATAAAGATGGTTATACATATATATATATATATAATAATAATAATAATAATAATAATAATAATAATAATAATAATAATAAATGTACTCTGATTATTATGCGGTATTAGATTATTTGCATTAAACGTACCTACAATCCATCATTTCCCTTCAGGCCGGGATTCCGGCGTTGAGTGTTCTTTCTATTATAAGAATGATACCGCGAACACGGCTATACTGCCTCATAGATAGTCCGATCTGTCGCTCAAGAGTTATAATTAATTGTGTCACATATAAGCCGGTGTCATAATCAAAAATGGCGTATTTGCGAAATCACACAGGTAAATTTGTCTAAAAATCTAAAAGCTTACGTGTTATAATTATATGGAAAATGAGGTATTGATCAAGCAATTCAAAATAATCAGAAAATCAAAATCCCACAATTTGAACTACTTCTTGAAATGTTGGATCTGCCTAGGTATTCAAGTTTAAAAAATAATCTAAACCTTTTAGCTCACACAGATACAATTCAATTCTTCGCATGGCTAAAGTTTCCCCAAATATACTATTTTGAGAAAGGCAATCTGTCTACATGTATATCGTATGCCGTTTTTCTCGAATTATATGTGCCTCAAGTATCTGACGTCACTAGTTAGCTGACATCGTAATCAAAATGGCGTAGCTCTGTCACGAAAATCGAACAGTCTGTCAGTAAACGGTACCAATTGAATTTCCCTAATGATTTTACCATGTAAGAAACACGATGTTGTAATATTATTAAACTATTTTGACTGAGAGATGTTGCTAACCATGGCAGCATCGGTTCCCATTTAAAAATCTAGTTTCACAATATTCAACAACATTCATGTATAGTTGCCGTGAATTTTAGATTGAGGGAATTCATATTTCAGTGGTTCAAATCGATTCCAACACACGTACAGAGGTTTCTGAGCCGATATAGAAAGGGGCGGAGCATAGCAAAAACTAGATCCTTGCGGTGTATTTCTTTTATACATAATGATAAATCTGCCATTGTTACCTATAGTCTTTATTAAACGATACCTCATCACATCACGACAACGCGCAAACAACATATCAATCAAAACTGTAGTGGATGCATAATATTAGTTAAGATTTGAACATTTCATTGTAAAACCTAACAATTCGTAAGTGCATCAAATAAACTTTCAAACAGATGTGATTCCTTTCCGTATGGCCAGTTATCCACCCGGCTGCCACTGTAAGATCTAATGGGTTCGATAAGTGGTCTTAGCTGGCAAACTAAGAATAGTGGCCACTCTTCGCCGGCATCCTGAGCTTAAGAGCTTAACATTCATTTACAGACAACTATCACCAATATATAATATAGGACACATTAGGCTGCACCACCACATATTAGGCCATGCCTGCCTACTGATTCTCAACAGACGAGGCAGACGTGGCGTGCCAGTGGATGGTCTGTGATCCCTAGCGACAGCCTTGGCTCACAGGCTAGCAGTCACGTCTGCATCTAACTGCCGAAGCTCCCGCTGCTGGTGTTCTTTCTTGTGAGTGTCTCGGGATCATCTCTGGTGATCGCTGGAAACCTTCCCATCACTCGTGTTTCGTAGAGTAACTTCTGACACTTTACGGCATGGGCCTGTCTAATCATCTGGAGTAGGTCGGTTTTGTTGGTACGTTCTCGAAATGATTATTAAGCTCAGGATGCCATCAGCTGGGGCATGAGTTTGTCCAATAGGACCACTTATAGAACCCACTAGATCTTCTAACAGCAGCTGAGTTAGAATACCAGCTAACGCATAGCAGCAGTGACAAGTTGTATGGGTTCTGAGTTAGAAGCCCCCTTTCTATACTATTTAATGAGAGTCCATATTGATAGTGTTTGGATATTCTCATTTAATAGAGGGATCCACATCTAACTATGCCCTCCCATTTCTAGCCACGCTCCACCCACTTGGTACGTGTGCAGGAAAGTGCTTGAATGTTTTGAAACTAATTTGACTGCGGGTGTTTCTGCCTATTGCAGAGACAGCTCTCAGTTAAATTAGTTTTGAAAATATTCAAGAGAAAGCCTACGGAATTGTAATTCATCAAAGAAGTCAAATGTGTATACAGGACGGACTTCGATATTCATAATGAAGTGACAATTCTCGGTAGGATTGTGACATCGGTCTATGTGTGATGTAATGATTATGACGCCAGATCTCCTCGCAATTATTTCCTTTCTAGCTTTATACTAACTATTTAAACACAGTATTCATAAAATCTCAATTTCGAAGTAATTATACAGGTAGTCTGTTTACTATTTTGAAACTAATATGATTGGAAGCTGTTGCTAAATAGGGAGGACATGCCTTAGCTAGATTAGAGTTAAATTCTTCAAACTGAATATTTAATAAATTTTCGATCGAATTTACCCTTTCTGGTTCAGTTAATGTTGGCTTACGTGTATTTGATAGCTTTTTGTCTCCTTAAGCGGTAGCACATTCTGTCATGGCCGTAGGCCTACGAATATTTTCAAATTAATTCTACTGGAAGCTCTAATAGTTTTTTTCTGATTTGTTGACGAGCACGTCGTGGCAACTTTAAAAGAGTAGAGACATGTATTTACCTTGAACTATTAACCATTTAATGGTCACGATAGAAAGAACCGATCTCTGTATTAGTCTTGAGGGATGTATATTTGCAAACCAATAGATGCCAGCGTTTGCAAATATACCACTGGAATATTCCCAACGAGCCAGTAATTCCAGTGGTAAATCTTCAAAACTAGCCTTTACTTGCCCTACAAACGATCATTCACTGAGTAAATATGTAGATTGTCTTGACCAATCTTGGCAAATCTTATTCATTAAGGGTTAAAATCAGCAACGTATTAGAAATCTGAAACTACCTGGAAATTTCTGTAGAGCAAATGGTATACAATAATAATAATACACCGAAACCATTACATTACCAAACAAATTTTTACAAATTTATGTATCACGTGATGCCGCTTCAATAAACATTATGTTGAATATTGTGAAACCAACAAGCGATAACATCCCAGCGCCAACCCTCTCCATTCACCCACCCCACATCACACCCTACACCCACCCTCGTCAAGGTAGTTTAAAATATGCAACAGCTTAACTTGAAACCAGGATTCTGGTAAGTCAGACTTCAGTTTACAAAATTCGATTACAAAACACAGACCAAGTTGTCAGAGATTAGTCAGAAATGGTCAGGCATAGTTAGAAGTGGATCCATATAGCGTATCCATTGCTGATTATTATATAATGGAATGCAATTAAGAGTTTGTACATCTGGCATTCTTCTGTGTATAATACCATGAACTATTATCCACAATCTCGCCATTTGGCACATCAGAGCCACACAAGGGTAGATGACGGCCTTGACATTTCCAGCCACAACGTTCTAGATCTTTTTCAAAATTTCGAACCATTTCACCAGCCCCAGTGTTGTCGAAGGCAGATTGATCTCGGATTGACCATTCATACTCCTTCTGGCGGTTGTCATAGTCATACTCATCCCAGTCATCCAGGTCAAGGGTAGGGATATATCTTTGATATGAGGCGTCAGGAAAAGCCAGGGTAATCTTACAGGTAAATATCTTCTCCTTCCGTTTTTGCTGGAGGAGTGTGTATGTATTGGTATCTATATATTGAGGTGGGAACTTAGATATGGCCAGATTACTTCCACGTATGTAAGCAGATGAATAGCCACTGCGTTTGGTGATGCAAATAGATATATGCTCAGGTATGTGTAACGCAGGAACTTCTACTGCAGCAATCATCTGTTCAAGCCCATAGAACTGTGCTTCGGTGAGTAGTTTCTCTTCCTCTGAGAAGTCATCTGGCAATGATAGCTGTCCACATCGTAAAAACTCTAAAACGAACTTAAACATCTCGCTATCACGATCAATAAAGACATGTCCATCCTTATCCAGATTACTGGGCTTCATTGACCCATTAAACATCGCCCCGAGCATGGAGTCTGGGTATTTAGTGAGGGTGGTCTTAGTGGTCGTGTAAACAACACCACCCACATTTAGAGTGACGATATCAGAATCGGACATTGTTGATTTAACACGTGTTACGCTATCAGAAAGCAGTGAATGCAAAGCTGGAAACACAAAAAACAAAAGAAATGAATGTAAACATGTCAGAAGAGCCTACATTATGCTACATTAAAAGATTAAAGTACACGTTTCGTATAGTATCCAGTTTCGGTGATGCTTTTAGTTTCGGTGAGCTTTCGGTACGCACGCGCTCTGTAACAACTATAGTTCTCATGACGTCATAATTTTGTACTCAACCAGTACGGTAATTATTGGTAACGTTTACCGCGTTTCCCCTCAAAATTCACATTAAAATGTTGAGTCAGCACTAAATCAACTTTAGCATGTAAAAAATTGCCGATTTTCTTATTACTTTTTATCATATGCCTTTAAAGCATTGTATTTTAAATAAAAAACGAAAATCTTTTTTTTCAAATATTGGAAATTCTTCCCCGTCATCTGTTTTATTTAAACCACGTGACCAATGTCAAAATCCAGAATGGCCAGGATGGTTCAAAAGTCAACAGCGCAGTGCCTGTTCTTAGCACATTATCAAAATCAAGGAGTATACGCGCAGTATAATATTATTCAATATCTTTTGCATATTTCCATTTAATGCTTTAGTCAAGCCCTCACAACTAGCTCCAGTCTGAGGAAAATGTCCACCACCATCACCCGAGAAAAAACAAGAAAATGACAATTAAACACTTCCCCATTCTGACAACTTCGAACGTTCAGCAGATTTTGCTCTATATATGGTAGCTGTATTGTCTAAAAACAAAAATTTAGGCGAGCCTGTACGGGTATCACCGAAACAGGATACCATCGTTTTTGTTTGTTTTGAAGTACGTCATCGCCTGATGGCACTGTTTTGACATTTCGTTTTCGGGGATGTTCTTCTAACTTGGCGCTGGATAAGGGATAAAGTCACTAACAAATTAAGCCAATTTATTTTTAAATATGTATGGTATTTATGAAATTAGTAGCAATTTCTGCTTAGGCGCCCCGAAACTGGATACTCCACGCTACATCGATAACTGCTCTCAATAAAAGTACGTTCACACTTGACCATGTTCCTTCAAAATACATCTAATCTAACTATTCTTACCAACCACTCGATTGATTAGCGTCAAACTGTTAACATATCTCCAACTTGTAAGTTGATAGTCAACGTTAGATAAATTTTTAGGCCAAGTTACTATAATTCAACTTTCCAGAGTACCCACCCATCATATGACGGCATAATGAACTGCGCGATGTGTAGAATGACATCATAATGAATGACGTCATGGATGATGTCGATAAATACGTGACGAACGCATGTTTGAAGATGGTCTGTGCATTGTTGTACAAATGGTTTGCTTTTTCTATTTAATAAATATTCTGTTGAATATTTTGAAACTAATTTGACTGGGCGCTGTTGCTGCCATAGGCAGCAACAGCACCCAGTCAAAGTAATAACAAAATATTCAACAGCTTCCCTGTATAGTTTTCAGGAAATTGATAGCTAGGGCATTTGGGGATCGATCAATCCCACCACGGCGAGGTGTGGGTGGAGCTTAGCTAGTGATGGGCGGGGCATAGCTAAAAATGGAAAGGTCCATTGGTATTAAGAAATTTAAGTGTTGAAACACACATTTTGGTCAGGTATTATTAAAGGTAATCAAGACGGATACCAAATCAAATTGAAGAATCAAATTTATTTATGAATTTTCTGAACCCTACCACTAGAGCAGGAGAGGCGATGACTGAACTTACTATCCTACAGGCTGGGACAGAAGCGACACAGTTTGGGACCGAAGTAATGACCTTCATGTAGATGATTCAGCCGCATTTTCTGAGCATATTCTGGTGAATTACACACACACACGCACGCACGCACGCACGCACGCACGCACGCACGCACGCACGCACGCACGCACGCACGCACGCACGCACGCACGCACGCACGCACGCAGACACGCACGCACGCACGCACGCACGCACGCACGCACGCACGCACGCACGCACGCACGCACGCACGCACGCACGCACGCACGCACGCACGCACGCACGCACGCACGCACGCACGCACGCACGCACGCACGCACGCACGCACGCACGCACGCACCACACCACACACATACACACAAACACACCACACCACACCAGACCACACCACACCACACCACACCACACCACACCACACACACACACACACTCACACACACACACACACACACACACACACACACACACACACACACACACACACACACACACACACACACACACACACGTTATCACACATCTCTTGCTCTTGGCCCAACCCTCACCTGTCAATGGCATAGCGAAAATAACAAGGCAACATTCGAATTGGAGACTAAATTTCTATCAACGCGAATAACTTTCAGTACGGCAATTTTCAGTCAAAACAACTTCCTGAGACACAATGTTTTGAAGATGACCTTTCTGGCAATACTATCATGACAGATACAATATACTATACAGCAAAGCGTTCAAATTTAACTACACAAAATTAATGTTTACATAAAAAGAATCTTTCAAACTCATCATTAATATGTTGCCTCGCCATAAGGCTCTCTCGCTTGTCAGGCTACTGTCTATCCTCCCGGTATATGAGACAACATTATATATCGACACAATTACTGTAAAATGTCTATTATCAGTGCTTACATAACAAGAGGCCCAAGGGCCTGTGGCGCTCACCTGGACCATTAGCATTTGAAGCATTTGCATTTAAATAGATATGATGGATAGTTTTCGAAAATTCCAAGATGGCTACTCAAAAAATAAACCAATCAAATTTTTTAATAGAAATCTTAGTCTCCCTTGATAGGGCCCCACTAGACACATTTGGTTGAAATATGTCAAGCAATTAAGGCGAAGCAGCGTTTCGACAATTTCTGGTAAATCTTTCATAAAATCTAAGATTTGACATTTTTTTACACCCAAAAAATTGATCAATAAATTCTGAATATAATTTTTAGAGCCTACCACCATAGAATCCATTAGTGAAATTTGGTTGAAATATGTCAAGCAGCTAAGGAGGAGTAGAAATTTAACAATTTCCGGTAGTTTTCATAAAACCTCAGATTTTGACGCAAAATATTGATGAATCCAAATTCTGAATGGATGTTCTAGAGGTTATGGTCACAGGATCCTTTCAGCCATATTTGGTCAAGATGGTAAGAAAAAGCGATTTGACAATTTCCAGTACATTTTAAATGAAATCTAGGATTTCACCCCAAAAAATTGATGAATAAAAAATTATGTATGTAAGTTCTAGAGACCATTACCACAGGGTCGTCTCCGCCAAATTTGGTTGACATCTCTCAGAATGGTTAGGAGAAGAAGCAATTTGACAATTTCCAGTATATTTTTCATAAAATCTATTTTCACCCAAAAAATTGATGAATCAAAATTCTGAATAGAGGTTCTGGGGCCTACAACCATAGGTTCGCTGGGATGTCCCTTGCTCCGAGGTGGCACAGGCCGTTCCGCTACTCGAGCGGCGACTCGAGATTGTCGTGGCCACTGGTCAGGCGGAGTAAAGATAGAGATAGCAATTAGCCCGATTGCGTAGCTAACCGAGAACGTTGGTCACAGCCACTATAAGTTTGAAGTCATTTAGCTCCCCCACATCCTGGACCACCCCTCGCTTCTGAACCAAGACTGCCACAGCTACACAATCTGAGACACCTCATTGCAATATCAACTCTAGGCGCTGGTTATCTGTGGCCTGGACCTGCTGGTACTCTCACGCCACATGTAGGATTCGCTGTCTAGAATCCTCCCGTTTTAGTTCCTGGTCATTCTCATCATGTCAGATGTGAAGTCGTCGAGAGGTCATCGTTACATCTCGACAATTTTCTGTGTACACCCGAAGGAACAGCTCATTCCAGAACATGGCCGGGTTCACGTGCGTGTTCTCGAGGAGGGAGAAGAGTGGCACCGTGACAGGCATTTCTATGTCTGGCTGTAAGCTGAATTCTGTGAAACCTTCATTACATCCGACGACATAGTACCCTTTACCCTTCGCATAGTAGGCTGGTCCAGGAGCTAGAGGAGCCATGACTCGATACTCATCGTTTATGTAGGTGGTGTCTAAGGTGGTGTTGTTCTGCACAATCTCCCACCTGCTCACCACCTGCGGGAGCTCTACCGCCTTCGGCGCAGTGCTCTCGAGTTTAAACTTGAGTGTCATCCTCCTAATCTCGTGAATCTGTCTAGATATAGCGAAGTCGTTGTACTTCCCCGCAGTGAAGAGAGGGTTCGCATCATGGATACTCGGTCGAATGACTGTCAGACAGTCCCTTCGAGGATCGGTGTGGTGCGAGGCCACGGGTTCAACTGCCCCATCTGGATGCTGTACATAGTGCTGCATTGTTTAAACATCTAGCTATATACAGGTTTAAACGGCGATGTTTGGTAAAGTTCTCCAGCAGATCGTCTTTGGATGGCAGAAGAAACCAGTTGGTGGCCACACCGCCTCCAAGAAGAAGAAACCAGTACAGCTGCCGATTGACAGGGTCCTACGACTACTTCGTGACGTCAACAGTATCCACGAGCGAGCCAACGTCCCGCCTCCATCTGATGCGGAGATACTGACTGCCATAGGGGAGACAACACCGGCCCGTAGTACAAGCGAATTATTGACTCGAATGTTCTACCAGAAGTTTGACAGTGCCCAAGGCAGGTCACTCAACCTACCCTTCAAATCGACCAAGAGTCCTGTAATTCTAGCTTGGGTTTATCCCAAAGATCTCCTAAAGGTCGGGAATTGGTGTGGCGTATTCGACCTCCACACTAATGATGAACACTGGATGCAGGACAGACTACAGGCTGGGGCCACAGATTACTTCCAAGAGGAGATCAGTACATGTGTGACTAAAAGCCGTGAGGCTGGGCATGCCCCTGGGTTGGCTGCCGGGCATACCGAAGGTAGAGAGGAGGGGTTGGTCGACGGGCATAAGGAGGCCGCTGAGCACATCTTCAACGAAAGATGTAGGAAGCAGTTAGAGAGTAATCTGAAGGCCTTTCTAAAAACTATTAGGACTACCTCATCAAACCTGTTCTCAAGGCAAATGCTAGGAAAGCATGGACGATGTGGGTCTTCTGCGAGAGGTTTCAGAAAAAGAGTCTGATCCTCAGTGGATAGAGTTTCTAAAACATCCTGAAGCTTCTAATGAAGTTCCTCAAGAAGCTCATGAAGTTCCTCAAGAAGCTCATGAAGTAAGCTCATGACGTTCCTCAAGAAGCTCATGAAGATCCTCATCATCATCTATCATCAACCTGTTCATCAACGTCATCATCAACTTCATCAACTTCATCAACGTCATCATCAACTTCATCAAACTCATCATCTTCAACTTAATCATCAACTTCATCATCTTCATCAACTTCATCATCATCATCATCATCATCATAATCAGCATCATCATCATCTTCATCATCATCATCATCATCATCAACTTCATCATCAACTTCATCATCTTCATCAACTTCATCATCAACTTCATCATCATCATCTATCATCTATTATCATCTATCATCTATCATCTATCATCTATCATCTATCAACATCAAGTTGCCCAGTGTGCTCTACTATCTGGAAATACTGTTTAACATTTGCTAGTAACACATAGCGAAATTTGAACGAGCAATTTTAAATTGTAATCAACATATAAATACAACGTATTAACTATCTCGGCTATGTATGCATTAATAACTAAAATGACCTAGATTTAGCTGATAACCTGTTATGTGTTATCTAGAATATTCTAATGGAAAATATGTACAGACATCGGCTGTAATATATCTAGGTCTATATCTTGTGTGTTATCAGTCCGATTGATCTGTTTGCTATCATTGTACAACAATTCATAATAGATAAATGTCATAATTTGTAGACTAGTTATCGGTTCCCCGTTGGCTCAATTGATAACAGCGCTGAATTCTAAGAAACAGGAATTCCGCGGAATTAAATGTCTCGCCTATCCCCGCTTTTTCAATGACGATGACCTTTGACCGTGTGACCATAATGTCATCATGCTGTTTCTTAACTTTATCCCTTCACATGTATCCACGTTTACTTTCAATAGGATGCTAAATGCAAAAACTTAATGTTGAAAAGACAGAGTTTTGTATCAAGGTCAAAGTGACCTTGACCTTTGACCCTGTGACAACATAATCATCCTGCCGCTTTGTAACAGCATAGGCAACCATGTATCTAAGTTTTGTTGGAATAGGCTTAAACAATCTTGATATATAAGCCGAGACGTTTTGCTAAACGCAAAAACTTAACGTTGAAAAAACAGAGTTATGTATTACGGTTAATGTGACCTTGACCTTTGACCCGGTGACCTGCCAATCATCTTGCTGCTTCCTAACAGCATAGGCTTTCGATGTAGATCTCCATGTACTCAAGTTTGGTTCCAATTGGATAAGGCATTGTTGAGATATAAGACAATAACTTTTGTTTAACGCAAAAACTTAAAGTAAAATATTAACAAAGATTATATCGTGATCTTTGACCCCATAACCTTGAACACATGATGGCTGCATCAGCGTGCTGCTTCTTTATACCATCTATTTAACAAACCAGCCATGGTTAAATTAATTCTAGAATGTATCATTCTAGGGTGGAAGCGTTAATTTTCTCAAACAATTATAAAGCATACTGCGTTAACTTCATTATTTCTGATAAATTAAATCTATTCACTGTTTCTTTTAGTGATTTATAAACAATCATGTCTAATTGTGGTCAAGTTCATCATGTACTTATTACATCTCCCATTACATTCGAATGATTGATATATTTAAGAACAATTATATGCCCATTACATCCTCTATTAATGTGGCGTCTCTTAAAATGCCCCCATACACTAACACACATGCACCCACTGTATGGTCATCACATATAATTAATTTATTCTTCCTTTTCACTCCCATCACCAAACCATAGTGTGGAAATCCTATATTTCTCGTATTTCATAAAGGGAAAGGTGGTATAACTCGATCAAAATTGATGAAAACCTCTGAAACATTAATTTGCTCTGTAACTCCTTATAATACGGCAATGCACCTATTTTCACTTGAATATCTTGGTGTGTGGGAAAAGAGCGAATAACTGACATTATTCATATCTCATAAGTGGGAGTAGCACCATAAAAAATTGATGAAATGTCGGAAACTTGAACTTGCGAGCTCAGTGTACCAATTTTCGTTTGAATATCTTGAAGGAGTGCGGAAATAAGTCCAGACTACCAACTGTGACAGAGGTTTTTAAAGACAATCCTTAGGAAAAATAAAAACGCTATGTTATCTGCTTGTAGACAGTAGTAGTTAAACTACATGTAGTCCAGCATTTTATCTAGTTGTAGACAGTAGTAGTTAGACTAGTCCAACGTCGTATTAGGACAGCATCCACCTTTTTGAATCTAGATGTCAACATTTTGGAATGACAGATCCTGTCCGAGTATAGTATTAGCTGCTACGTTTTCTTTGTACAGAAATAAATGGAGGAATACACTTTATATATCAATCATATGACGTCATAATCAACCATGTCACACGTATGCTGACGTCATAGTTAATTACGCCATGAATGGCCTGATTTAATCTGTCATAAACATTAAACAGTCCGGCATGTTGCACAAATTGTATGTCTGTTGCGGTGTTGCTGCCACAATGTCAAATTAGTTTCAAAATATTCAACTGCTTACCTGTATAGCTTTCTGTAAATTGAGTACATGAATCGATCGCTCCAGGCACTGGCAACGCGTTAATAAGTTTCGCTAGAGATGGGTGGGGCATAGCTAAAACTTGGTTCCTCCACTAACTGCTTATTATGCTGCAGTAGTGGTATTGAACGATATTCACGTGCATGTTATATGCAACATTCGAATCTCTGTTGGCTGGGTTGAAGTTGCGCAATATTGATGAAAGCGTACTCAATGGACTTTTCCATGTTTATCCATGTCCCGCCCATCTCTATCTGAGCTCCACCCACACATCGCTCGTATTGGGATCGATCGATCGCTGAATAACCTGACTATAAATTTCCAAAAAACTACACAGGTAAACTGTTGAATATTTTGAAAATAATTTCACTGGGTGCTGTTGCTGCCTAAGGGTTTTCAACCGAGGATTATGCCAATTAAATTTCTGAATTTATGTTCTGGAGCCTACCCAGATAGGGTGCGTCCAGCCAACTAGGTTTGACATCCGTCAATCGGTCAATGATTAGTGCAGTATGAGTAGTGTTTTGACCCTAGCTTGATAGGATTCTTCTAGCCAAATTTGTGTGAAATCTGTCAAGAAGCTAAGGAGGAGATTCGTTTTGACACTTTCCAGTACATCTTTTACAAAACAAGATTTTCAACAACAATAATATTTAGCAATCAAAATTATTAATAGAAGAGCACACCACAAAGGATATTTTAGTTGAAATCTGTAAAAAAAAAAAAAGCTGAGTTAATACATTGTGATACTTTTGGTCAAACCTCTAAGAAGTGATCTGACGGATGGACACTGGAGCGGACGCCACAGCACAAACTCTCATGGTCATTCGGGCCAGGTAAGCTAATAATAACAAAGAGGTCCAAGCTTTGGCCTGTATCGCTCACCTGGATAATAGGCATTTAACATAGAATGGTCATTAACAATAAGTAGAACTCTAATGAGTTGAGCAGACTTGTAACAAGAAAAGAGGCCATGTTTCTTTATGTATCAACTTCTCTTGAACAAACTTTAATGGCCCATAGTTATCAATATCATATCTCCCAAATTTCTGCCCAATCTGTTCAGCGGCTCTGAAGATGAAGTCGCTTTAATGAAAACCAGACCATCCAAGATGGCCACCCAAACATTTGATCAATCAAGTTCCCTTGAACAAACTTGGTTCAGCTTGTGCCCTAAATGATATTTTATGAGTTTTGAATCAATCGCTCACACAGTTTTGGCGAAGATTTTTAAAGACATTTCTAAAAATCTACCAAAATCCAAGATGGCCACCAGTCAAATTGGCAGATTGGGTTCCTTTGAAGAAACGTGAATCTCTGACATAAGGATTGTTCCTGCCAAATACAATCGAGAAGACATTTTTAATTTCCCATTGCTTTAGTATGGGAGCCTTTGGCGGGACAATGATCCGTGACGGCCGCCAAACCGTTTATCAGAAAGTTTCGAAAATTGCAAATTTGACAGCAAAATACCCAAAAACATATATATACATATATAACCAATTTTGGCCTCATAATCCATCAAATAAAAAAATCAAATACGGCCGCCAAACACACTATGTTTTGATTGGCCCAGGGCGGCCATTTTTTTTTATCAACTTCCCTTGAACTAACCCTAATGGGCCTTAGTTCCTAACCGTATTTCCTAGATTCCTGCTCGATCCCTTCCGTTCTGGGAAAGAAGTTGTTTTCGCAAAAATAGGTGATTCAAGATGGCCGCCGAAGGATTCGGAGAATCAAGTTCACAAACTTAGATCAGTTCCTGCCCTAGATCAGATTTCATGAGTTTTGTACCGACCACATAAATGGTTCTGGAGAAGATTGTTAGATGTTTCTAAAATCGGCATAAATCCAAGATGGCCGCCAACCCAATCGGCTTCGTTTGAACAAAATTAATTCCCCATGCTCTAAGGATGTTTTCTGCCAAATATAAATAAAATTGGCCAAGCAGTTCTCGAGAAGACATTTTAAATTCCCATTGCTTTTCCCATTCAGTCCGTTAGTCTGTCACTTATGCCGCCATCTGATCTGTCACTCATGCAGTCATCTGACCTGCCACTCATGCAACCATCCGATCTGTCACTCACGCAGTCATCCGATTTGTCACACATGCAGTCATCTGATCTGTCACTCACGCAGCCATTTGAACTGTCACTCATTCAGTCATCCGATCTGTCACTCATGTAGTCAACCGAACTCTCACTCATGCAGTCATCTGATGTGTCATTTACGCAGTCTTCTGATCGGTCACGCATGCAGTTATCCGATCTGTCACTCATGCAGTTATTCGATATGTCTCTCATGCAGTCACCCGATCTATCACTCATTCAGTCGGTCACACATGCAGTTTTTCGGGCGGGCAGTCTGTTGGTTTGTCGTTTAGTCGGTCGAGCAGTGGGTTGATCAGTCAGTGGGCAGGTGGTTTGGCCTGTCAGACCATCAGTCATGCAGTCATCCGATCTGTCACCCATTCTGTTATCCGATCTGTCACTCATGCAGTCCTCCGATCTGCCACTCATGTAGCCAACCGAACTCTCACTCATGCAGTCATCTGATGTGTCATTCATGCAGTCCATCAGACTGTCACACATGTAGGCATCCTATCTGTCACTCATGCAGTCACACGATCTGTCACTCATGCAGTCGGTCACCCATGCAGTTGGTCGGGCAGGCAGATGGTCGGTGTGTCATTTAGTCGGGCGAGCTGTGGGTTGATCAGTCAGTGGGCGGGGGGGGGGGGGGTTATCTGTCAGCCTGTCAGTCAGTCCATCACTCATGTAGTCATCCGATCTGTCAATCATGCTGTCCATCAGTCATGCAGTCATTCGATCTGTCACTCATTCAGTCGGTAGGTTGCTCAGTCGGTTGGTCAGTCCGTGGGTGGGTGGTTTGCTGTCTAGACTGTCAGTCTCCATTCCTCATGCAATCGTCCGATCTGCCACTCATTCAGTCCGTTAGGCTGTCACTTATGCTCCTATCTGATCTGTCACTCATGCAGTCGTCTGACCTGTCAGTCATGAAATCATCCGATTTGTCACTCACGCAGTCATCCTATCTGTCACTCACGCAGTCATCCGATTTGTCACACATGTAGTCATTTGAACTGTCACTCATTCAGTGATCCGATCTGTCACTCATGTAGTCATCCGATCTGTCACTTACGCAGTCATCTGACCTGTCACTCATGCAGTTATCCAATCTGTCACTTATGCAGTCATCCGCCATGTCGCTCACGTAGTCATCCGATCTGTCACTCATGCAGTTATTCGATATGTCTCTCATGCAGTCACCAGATCTATCACTCATTCAGTCGGTCACACATGCAGTTGTTCGGGCGGGCAGTCGGTCAGTTTGTCGTTTAGTCGGTCGAGCAGTGAGTTGCTCAGTCAGTGGGCAGGTGGTTTGGCCTGTCAGTCTGTCTGTCAGTCCATCAGTCATGCAGTCATCCGATCTGTCACTCATTCTGTCATCCGATCTGTCACTCATGCAGTCCTCCGATCTGTCACTCATGTAGTCAACCGAACTCTCACACATGCAGTCATCTGATGTGTCATTCATGCAATCCATCAGACCGTCACACTTGCAGCCATCCTATCTGTCACTCATGCAGTCACACGATCTGTCACTCATGCGGTATGCGGTCGGTTACTCATGCAGTTGTTCGGGCGGGCAGTTGGTCGGTTTGTCGTTTAGTCGGGCGAGCAGTGGGTTGATTCGTCAGTGGGAGAGTGGTTTGATCTGTCAGCCTGTCAGTCAGTCCATCACTCATGTAGGCATCCGATATGTCACTCATGCCGTCCATCAGTCATGCAGTCACCCAATCTGTCACTCATTCGGTCGGTAGGTTGCTCAGTCGGGTGGTCAGTCCGTGGGTGGCTGGTTTGCTGTCTAGACTGTCAGTCTCTATTCCTCATGCAATCGTCCGATCTGCCACTCATTCAGTCATCTGATCTGTCACCCATGCCGGTCATCTGAGATGTCACCCATGCAACCATTTGAACTGTCACTCATGCAGTTATCTGATCTGTCACTTATGAAATCATCAGCCCCGTCCCTCCCGCAGTCTTCCGATCTGTCACGCATGCATTTATTCGATATGTCTCGCATGCAATCACCCGATCTATCACTCATTCAGTCGGTCACACATGCAGTTGTTCGGGCGGGCAGTCGGTCGGTTTGTCATTTAGTCGGGCAAGCAGTGGTTGATCAGTCAGTTGGTGGGTGGGTTGGTCTGTCAGCCTGTCAGTCAGCCCATCACTCATGCAGTCACAGATCTGTCACTCATGCAGTCCATCAGTCATCCGATCTGTCACTCATTCGGAGGGTAGTTTGCTCGAGGTTGGTCAGTCCGTGGGTGGGGCGGGGGTTTGCTGTCTAGACTGTCAGTCTCTACTCGTCATGCAGTCGTCCGATCTGTCACTCATTCAGTCCGTTAGTCTGTCACTTATGCAGTCATCTGATCTCTCACTCATGTAGACATCTGACCCGTCACTCATGCAGTAATCCGATCTGTCAGCCACGCATGCTTCCTATCTGTCACTCACGCAGTCATCCGATCTGTCACTCATGCATTCATCTGATCTGTCACTCATGCAGGCATGTGATCTGTCACTCATACAGTATATCAGTATGTCATTCTTGCAGTCCTCCTATCTGACACTAATGCAGTTATCCGATCTGTCACTCATGCAGTCCGTTAGTCTGTCACTCATACAGTCACCTGCTCTGTCACTCACGCCGTCATCCCTTCACTCACTCATGCAGTAATCCGATCGGTCACTCATGCAGTCATCCGATCTGGCACGCATGCAGTCATCTGATGTGCCATCCATGCAGTCCATCGACTGTCACACATGCAGCTATCCGATCTGTCACTCATGCAGTCCGTTAGTCTGTCACTCATACAGTCACCTGCTCTGTCACTCACGCCGTCATCCCTTCACTCCCTCATGCAGTAATCCGATCGGTCACTCATGCAGTCATCCGATCTGGCACGTATGCAGTCATCTGATGTGCCATCCATGCAGTCCATCGACTGTCACACATGCAGCTATCCTATCTGTCACTCATGCAGTCGGTCATCCATGCAGTTGGTCGGGGGGGGGGGGGGGGTGGGCAGTCGGTTGGTTTGTCATTTAGTCGGTCGAACAATGGGTTCATCAGTCAATGGGCAGGTGGTTTGACCTGTCACTCTGTCCGTCAGTCCATCATCCCTCATGCAGTCATCAGATATGTCACTCGTCCAGCCCATCAGACATGCAGTCATCCGATCTGTCACTCATTCAGTCATTCGATCTGTCACTCATAGAATCATCCGATCTGTTACTCACGCAGTCATCCGATCTGTCACTCATGCAGTCATCCGATCTGTCACTCATGTAGTCAACCAATCTCTGACGTTCAGTTTGTCGCTTAGTCGGGCGGGCAGTGGGTTGATCAGTCATGCAGTCATCCGATCTGTCACTCATGCAGTCCATCAGTCATGCAGTCATCCGATCTGTCAGTCATTCTGTCGGTAGTTTGCTCAGTTTGTTGGTCGGTCCGTGGGTGGGTGGTTTGCTATCTAGACTGTCAGTCTCTATTCCTCATGCAATCGTCCGATCTGGCACTCATTATGTCCGTTAGTCTGTAACGTATACAGTCATCTGACCTGTCACTCATGCAGCCATCCGATCTGTCACTCACGCAGTCATCCTATCTGTCACTCACGCAGTCATCCGATTTGTCACTCATGCAGTCTTGTGATCTGTCACGCATGCAGTCATTCGATCTGTAACTCATACGGTCATCCGATCTGTCACTCACGCAGCCATTTAACCTGTCACTCATGCAGTCATCCGATCTACCACCCACGCAGTCATCCGATCTGTCACTTACGTAGTCATATGATCTGTCACTCATGCAGTTATCCGATCTGTTACTCATGCAGTCATCCGCCCTGTCGATCATGCAATCATCCCATCTGTCACTCATGCAGCTATCCGATATTTCACTCATGCAGTCACGCGATCTGTCACTCATGCAGTCGGTCACTCAGTTGCAGTTGTTCGGGCGGGCAGTTGGTCGGTTTGTCGTTTATTCGGGCGAGCAGTGGGTTGATTCGTCAGTGGGAGAGTGGTTTGGTCTGTCAGACTGTCAGTCAGTCCATCACTCATGCAGTCACCCGATCTGTCACTCTTGCAGTCCATCAGTCATGCAGTCATTCGATCTGTCACTCATTCGGTCGGTAAGTTGCTCAGTGGGCTGGTCAGTCCGTGGGTGTGTGAGTGTCTGTCTAGACTGTCAGTCTATTCCTCATGCAGTCGTCGGATCTGTCACTCGTGCAGTCCGTTAGTATGTCTCTTATGCAGTCATCTGATCTGTCCCTCACGCAGTCATCCGATCTGTCACTCACACAGTCATCCGATCTGTCACTCACGCAGTCATCTGATCTGTCACCCATGTAGCCATTCTATCTGTCACTGACACAGCCATTTGATCTGTTATTCATCCGATCTGTCACTCATGCGGTCTTCCTATCTGTCACCCACGCAGCCATCCGATCTGCCATTCATGCAATCATCCAATCTGTCGCTCACGCTGTCATCCGATCTGTCTCTCATGCAGTCGGTTGATTGGTCACTTGGTCGGTCGGTCAGTAGGCTGGTCAGTCTGTGGTGGGGGGGGGGGGGAGGGTTCGGAGTTTGGAACGTTCCGTCAGTATGTTACTCATGCAGCCATCTGATCTATCACACATGCAGTCATCATATCTGTGAATAATGCAGTCGTCCGATATGTCATGTAGTCACCTGGTCTGTCATTCATGCAGTCGGTCACCCATACAGTTGGTCAGGCGGGCAGTCGGTTGGTTTGTCATTTAGGCGAGCGAGTAGTGTGTTGATCAGTCGGTGGGTGAGTGATCTGCTCTGTCATCCTGTCAGTCACTCCATCGATCATTCGATCTGTCTATAATGCAGTCATCCGATCTGTCACTCACGCAGTCATCCGAACTTTCACTCACGCAGTCGGTTCTTTGGTCAGTCGGCCGGTCTGTGGGTGGGTGGTTTGGTCTGTTATTCTGTCACTCATGCAGCCATCTGATCTATCACTCATGCAATATTATCAATCTGGCACTTATGCAGTCATCCTATCTGTCGCTCATGCAGTCTATCAGTATGTCATTCTTGCAGTCCTCCTATCTGTCACTAATGCAGTCATCCGCTATGTCACTCATGCAGTCCATCAGGCTGTCACTCATGCAGTCATCCTATCTGCCACTTATGCAGTCATCTGATATGTCATTCACGCATTCCGTCAGTCTGTCATTCATGCAGTCATCCAATCCGTCACTCATGCTCCGATCTGTCAATCATGCATTACGTTAGTCTGTCACTCCTGTACTCATCCAATTTATCACTCTTGCAGTCATCCAATCCGTCACGTATGCAGTCATCCAATCTGTCACCCATGCATTCCGTCAGTCTGTCACTCATGCAATCATCCTATCAGTCACTCATGCAGTCATCCGATATATCACACATATAGACCATCAGTACATTACTGGTGTGAGCAGTCAGGCTGTCACTCATGCAGTCATCCGATCTGTCACTCATGCAGACCATCAGTCTATCACTCATGCAGTAATCCTATCTGTCACTCATGCAGTCATCCGATATGTCACACATACAGACCATCAGTCTATTACTGGTGCGGGCAGTCAGGCTGTCACTCATACAGTCATCCGATCCCACACTCATGCACTCATCTGATATGCCACTCATGCAGTCTGTCAGTTCGTCATTCAAGCAGTTGGCTATCTGATATCTGATATGCCACTCATGCAGTCTGTCAGTTCGTCATTCAAGCAGTTGGCTATCTGATATGTCACTCATGCAGGTGGTCGCCCTGTCTGTCAGTCCGTCACTCATGCAATCATCTGCTCTGGCATTTATGCATCCCATCAGTCCATCACACATGCAATCGGTCATGCGATCTTTTCGTAATAGCAGCAATAGTTTGCAAACTATTGTGAACGGTTTACGAAAACTGGTAACTGATTCGCAATAATCAAATACTATGGCATAGCAGCTTTAATAATATCAGACTTAAACATCATGTCGCTACTTAAACATTGTAATGGTGAATTTACTGAATTAAATTATTATTAGACAGATTGAGGAGTGAATGGTGGGGCTGGACGTCATTGTCCCTCGAGAACAATGGCGTCCCGCCCCCTGGCCTCGAAAACAATGGCGTCCTGCCCCGCCACCCACACACACGCACCACCCCAGCGTAGGAAAGAATGGCGTCTGAATGCGTCCAGAACAATGGCGTCTGAACACGGGCGCATATGTATGTTCCCACACGGTCCAAGAAGAGGTCCGTATGTGAGAACAATGTCGTCCATCCACGCCCATGTCTATTTTAGAATTATTAAAAATCTTTTTAATGTTATTGTTAAAACTGTTAACCCCTAAATGTTCGGTATTTTACGTTTTAAAGTAGCAGCGCGCCCACCACCACCAAGACCCCCGCCCTCCCCTCCGTGGTATGCTGGTAAAAATAATAGGTGGTCTGATAAGGGAGGTCTTAGGAGGATACAAGAAATTTTGAAAATATGATATTGAATATTTTGAAAAGTAGTTGTTTTAAATACTTAATAGTCGATGGTAAGAGAGGTGGTATGATAACGGAGGTCGAAGGAGGAGGAGGAGGGTGGGTCTGAGGAATTACATCGATGGAAAAGAAATTTTGAAATTAATTTGAGTGTTGCTTTTGTTGAACTTTTTGAAAACTATTTGACTGGTGGCGAATTGTTTTTAAATACTTAATAGGCGATATAGTGTTTGCAATAACGTCAGTCGTTTTAGATTTTGTGGTTGCTGGATGTCATTGTTGCATTTAAAATGATGTCATTATGTCTCTGAGGGATATGAATCACGCGTTTAAAGACTCTTAATAGTCGTCAAGTGTGTCCTTTCACTCTGTATGATAAAAAAAGATTATTTATTGCCCATGGCATTTAATTTAACCATTCATCAGTGGCGCATTAGCTGCGAGATCGGTCTTTAATCGAGTTACAAACATGCCGCGTGTTAAGGAATAATGAAAGAACGTTAAAGATTTGTACCATTCTAAGCATTCTTTTTTAGAAATATGATTAAAAAATTACTAGTAATGTCTATTTCACTCAGTATAGAGCGTTTTTTAGTTACGAATGCGTGCTTCTCTGGACTGTTTTTGGATAATTTTGGATGGAATAAAAACTGCTATTTACGTCTTTACAATTTTTTGTTCGTATTATCCTTCACACTCGGCCACAATTCGTTTCCCCAGTTCTTAACCCACCTATGTATTAGTTCCCTCATCAATTATTCGAATATCACGTTTTGGAGCGCTAGAGCTTATGCATATTTATGAGTGGAATTATGCATCAATATATGTATAAATAATTTCCCTTCGACATTGTTAACGTTAAACATGGCCGCTTCAACACTTTAAGGTCAGCTGAGCTGATGTTAGACCATGCCTATGATCTCGCTGCTACCATGAGAACTAATAATGGCATTGGTATATTAAGGTACCATGCATGACCACAACGAAAGGGCTATCATTATTCGCCTCAACGTGGAATATGTAGTAGAACACTATGTGCCTGAACCATCGGAATCTGGTTCTAAACCATCTTCCATGGCGCAAGGATGTCCATCATTCTTTCTTGTACACACCCACACACACACACGCACCAACACACACACTCACACGAATTGGGCATACCCTCTCGCATGTGGCACTACATGCACCATGCGCATGGTGCCACGCACATGCCCCATCTCCTCTATGCGTACCCGTGTAAGTATTCGCTGTTCCCCTCGCATGTGCATCGTCTTTTATGCACCCATATAAATGCGTCCATATGTTGTGTATATGTGCGAAACATAATTTGGTTTTGTGGTGGCCCCTAAAAATGAGGTCTATTTCTTTTTTTCCGCTTTTTTGAAAATGTTTTTATCCAAATTTTGCAATCAGAAGTTTCTGGTTTCTTCGCACCACATACATACACAACAATCATAACGAAATTGGTACTTCGTATGCACCCATTTGTTGTAATTACATTCATTTGGTTCCACTAGATAGTCTCTCCAGTGGTTCCAGATTTCATGCATTACCATTAAACATCGTTGCCGTACCGCTACCTCATTATATTTGTTCCACTCTATGCATCTGCACCTAATCGGTACAGAAGCGATCGTTCCACAACGATCATATAATTGAGATTTGTTTTCCATTTTCACATTGCAAATTCAAAAAAGATGAATGCCTTACTAGTAGCATGCATTTCACTTGTATAGCTAAAATATGAATGCTCTCAATAAAACTTATTATTTGCCAACAAATTTGAATTAATATGCAGGATTCAAATATGGGTGAGAAAGCATCACACAGTTTCCCTGAATTCAGATAATAAAACCCCACATTTCGACATTGTCACTATGCGAATATACTAATTAAGCTTTGTGGGATGCCTCACGCTCCTAGTGCAACATTGATCATTAGCCATTATCGGTATGGCGTTGATGTATCAAAATGGCGATAATTGGGAATGGTGGCTGAGGGGTGATAGTGGATAAGGGAACACAAAGAAATAATAACATATTTTTAGAAAATAAATGTATCTTTTCTTGACACGAATGATACATTTTTATGATAAATATTAGTGACATTTATTCACGGTAATTATATATTCTTAAAGAAAATATAGTAGATATTATTTTCTCTGTTTATTCATAATCCTGTGCGTCAAACGTTTCACTATAGCATCATTTTTGTCTCTGTTTCTTAGCACCCATAATATTGGTTTCATTTGTACACCTCTGGAATGATGATATAAGAAATATAGACAATAATATCCGCAAGTTGTCATCATGGCTGGTTGAATGCATTCGCCGTTGAAATAATAAACACGCGTATGGCATCCATTTTGTACATTTGATATCATTCTTCCATCAGAAGCGTGTCTTCCATAAAAATCAAAGAATTCAGCATTCCCATTTCTAGTGTAATAAACCGCCAACCAATGTTGTCCAGATTTATTACTGGGATGCGTGTTTATTACTAATGAAGATGGGCAATATTTACTATGTGTGGGAACATTGTCAATTGGAAAAACGCTGAGAAAGTTTTCATGAGTTTTGTTGTCACTGAATAATAGATCCTCCATTTCAAATGTATTCAACATACTTTTAATAATCTGTTAATACATTAAAGTCTGATTCTATTTCTACCGTATTATCAAATTCTGCATAGCAAATTACATTGGATGTAGTGGAAAGTGCCTGAGCAAAATGGAAGACCACTCTTAACGAACCAGTGCATGTAGGGTAGCGATGCTCTGAATCAGCTAAATCTGGTGTAAAATCCCATGCGAACAATGTGGTTCCATGTCTGAACTGGGCCTTATTTGTCAGGGAGCCTCGGTCTTTGAATAATGTGCCAGTACCACTGAATACTGAGAAATAAGCATCTGAGTAAATGTCGTCGCTAAACGAAGGGCGTATTAGCAATGTTGTAACATCTTCTCCATTTATATAACATGTAGCCTAGGTAGTGTTATTGTTATCAAATTTGAATGCATTTTTATGTACCACACCATTACATGCATCATTCGCTACAAAAGCGAATAATACTCTAGTAGGAATCTGCCCAATAACTATATTATCTCTATCGATGCTCATAACACCGCTAGGCGATGTGAAAGCCTTACACACTACCCTGCGAATAGGATATTTCATGCTCATCTGTCTCAGAGTAACCGTGTGTGCCACTACCAGATCTGCTGATGGAATAACTTTGCGTCCAAATATGTTAGCCAACAATATTTCCAATTTAGACTTCACTCTTTCTGCGACCATAATGGCGAACAAATCTTTACTCCTCTGTAGGCGTATTCTCAAATCAACGGAACCGAGCAGGAATCGGTCCTACAGAAACATATTGCTTGGTATGTGTCCCATTAATTGCAGTGTTTTAAACTGAGCCTTCATTCTTCTATGTGCCATAAATCCTAATTTACTCGGCAATATTATCAAATTCACCAGCAGCATCTATTTTCCATCCAGCAAGTTGTAGATGCGAGGATGCGGCATTGCTGGCATAATTTAGTAACGTCTCAAAGTACAAGCAGTAAGCGTAATTTTCGTTTGAGTCACTGACACATTTTCCATACAAAAAAACATCCACTTGTGAGAACATTGTATGCAAAGGATTATTAGCAGGGCACTATCAGGTCATTCACCTCGATTGTCTTCTTCTCAGCATTTCGATCTAGCTTTACTAGCTTAACTTTAATCGAAAGATAAGACTGCATAAGATCTGAATATCTATCAGCAGACCTGCTGACGTAAAACTCGATCGGCCCACTATCTGATAAAGTCGATACAGGCTGAAACTGTTCCCATTTTGGAGACTCCAATGTTGTCACTATGGGGCCTGTCTGAAAAATGTCTAATTCACTCTCCGAGCATGCACATGTCTGACTAAGTTCCATGTTTTTTGTTAATTAAAGATATCAGCTTGTTTTCTCTGCAATCCACTGTGACCCTTCCTCTTTGGTTTCATGCACATTGACTGAGAATTACCTGTATTATTCCTCTTTTTAATGTTAGTTTGAGGTGGTCTTAAGCGATCACCCACTGCTATTACAGCTTCCGGTTTCAAATACCTGGCAACACCACGAGCTCTCGATTTTAATGCTGTTTTAACATTTTGCCAACCGCTGATTCCAGCACTAAGTGCTTGTTTTCCTATAGATTTAGCTACATTTTTTCGATCGGTAATGCTGAACATAATAGTCCACCTAAGATATTACCGAGTCCATGTCCTGATTGGTATCATGTGCCTACAAAAACTGGAATATGCCCATGGCCCGCTTGACTCGCATACAGGATGCTTTCTCCCTCTCATTTTCCCTCTCATGGTCGATGTCATCATCTGAAATACAGACAGAGTACACTCGGCGATGCTCCGTCCTTGAATGATACAATGGCACCAGTTCTATCCATTATAAGTATTCCAATAGTATCGATGTAGTTCTTTGACACAGAGCAGTATTGAATATCAGGAAACGTCCACTGACATATATCTTTCCTTCCATCTGTAATAGAAATGGGTATCACTCTGAGTAATGGTGCGGAAGTATCGCCTACCACACTGTGTGAGACTACTTGTACGTCACAGTGTATATACGCGGTTGTAGGACCACCTTCATGATTCTATCGAAATGGTCCTTTAAAATCTATAGGTCCCATATGTATTTTCCTCCTTCGAATCCGATTAAATTTACTACTTCCCCACCTAATCATATAGTTTAATTAGCCTTAACTGTGAGAGAAACAAGATTCGCGTGATGCGATTAAAAATTGAAAAAATACTTTTGTGTCTAAATCTTGCTTTGCTCTCGATCTGTCCATTTAGATACTCTACCATATTTTTCACTGCATAGTACCCTTTCGGCAGACTGATAAATGGAGCTTCTGATTGCACATAATAAAATTTGTGTACGTTTTTTACTGACATTATTTGTTTGATCATTTTGCACATCTTTTCCCCGATCATCCGCTTGATCATGTCGTGCTACCACTTTTGTAAGCAGGTCTAGTACTAGGGCTGCGCGGTTTGGCTTACAGCCATATCGGTTTCAATATGACTTTTCACATCGGTTTCAACCGAATATCGGTTTTATGGACATGAAACAAAAAATTTAAATTATAAAAAATAGCACGAAAACAGAACGTATTTTCACGCCCTGATACATTCGTAACATTTTACGCATTTAAAGCTCAATATACCTCATAATATCCATCATCGCGGGAATGAAATTATTAATTAAACCACCTAAATATTACGCACAGTTAAATAAACATCGTTTATTTTGTCAAAATTAATCATAAATCAGCAAAACAGGTTGCGAAAAGAAGTAAATCACGTGATTATATTTAATTATGATGTAATTATCTCCCTTTCTTCTTTCATTTCCAATTCGGCCCGGCGACGAAATCATGCCTTGAAGAAAATATTAACTGTAATATTGTGAACGTGAATTTCATAAGTTAATATGATATTGTGTATAGAAGATAACATTTTAAAAACGGTTTGGGTAATAATTTTATTTAAAATTATATCCTAATCAGCAAAATGTATTCAGCATTATATTTATTGGCGAGATTTGTATGCATTCAGGCAATTTAGTTTTGGAACGACTTTGCATTATGTTAATTAGCCGGTGACGTAAATAAAATGGATGCAGTTGTTTAGAAATGTTTTCCCTGATACAAATTTCAATGACAAACTCCTACGTTAGTATTGTATTTTATATTGCAATTTTATCTGAGACTACCAGAGGAAAGACGAGTGGATATTTATTTAATTAATTCGCTGCTTGATTTCTCTAGGCATACAGCGAGTTACATGGAGTTACACAATATGCACAATTGGGGCCACATTGAATTATTAGTTGGCCCGAACGTAGCTTAATGGAAAGTATGGCCATTATTATTCATTACGCATTTCATGCTCGTTAGTATCTTTTATTTTTAACAATTCTGATACGAAAAACAGAAAATATGTTCTTCTTCTTTTCGTTCGCTGATCATACCGCCAGTCCTAAAGTGACTATCGACATAATCATAAGCGTTAAGTGCATGGATCCATGGTTTACTAGAGTGCGCCGTGCGGCCTGGAACCTCCGTCTTCAGCACTCGAGGTTTTTGTCAGGGTGACCTCACCCTTACCTTCTTTAGTCACCTCTTACGACACGCAGAGGATACGGAAGGTGTATTCTAAGCCCCACCTACAGGGCAGAAAATATGTTCATATTCGGTTTTTCGATATTTATTTCTTATAATCGGTTATGAAACCGTCAGTGCAAGATATCGCGCAGCCCTATCTAGTACATTACCTTTTGGGAAAAAGTACCGTGTATTGTCACTTCAGCCAGGTCATTAATGTGAAAACTTTCAGGAACCGAATGTAAAATATCAATTACTCCACTGGCTTTTGTCTTGTATGCTTTTGGTATTCCCCTCATTGTACATTCAAGTATTTGTGTGGGCAGTGCACCATAGTTAGTTATGGGTTGAAGAGGTGGCTCATATTGCTGTCCTTGCGTTTGCTGATAGTAGAGCCTCTACTTATCCAATACTTGTGAATACGATGTTGCTTTTCCATTCTCAGTCAGATCGTGTCTAGCGATATATTTATACAACTAAGGCGGTATAAGCTCATGCATATATATATATATATATATATATATATATATATACCTTAGCCATGACTATGGTAACACTATGATGTAATATGTAGTTACTCTTCTGCGAATACTTTATCAATGCCTACTGGTTAGCGAACATTAAGAATATAATTGTGACATCAGATACTCGAGAAGTAGCTGAGGAGAAATGCTATGATTGTGATGTCAGATACTCGTGATGTAACTTAGGAGAAATGCTATGATTATGACAACAGATACTCGAGACGTAACTTAGGAGAAATGCTATGATCATTTAAGAATATGAATGTGACATAAAATTAGGAGAAATGCTATGATTGTGATGTCAGATACTCGAGACGTAACTTAGGAGAAATGCTATGAACATTTAAGAATATGATTGTGATGTCAGATACTCAAGACGTGACTTAGGAGAAATGCTATGAACATTTAAGTGTATGATTGTGGCGTCAAATACTTACGTGATGAAGAAGAACAAATCCATGACATCTTTAAATAGTTATGAAATAAACACCATATTCTGTGAATATTTACCATGAAATTGAACAAAACCGTATAACGGTGTTTTATTTAAGTATGCTGGGGCGCATAATGAAATGCTCTATTTTTTGTCAGCATTACTCTATCAATCCTTCACCATGGTATGTAGTGTCCATAGTATGCATGGCGTGATTAGACATCTCTGCGGAATCGCTAGTGGATGGAATGTCACTCATGTCAGGAGGCGCATAAAAGTTAGGTAATGCCGCCAGCAAATTACTCGCATTCTGTTACAATAATTTCCACTCGTCGTCTTGCAGGTATAAACAACGATGTGTGGAATGTGGTTCTATGCCAGAGCAGAAAAATAGTGTATGTCAATACACAGAAAATCGTCACAGATAAAAATGCGAACAGAATTATCCAAAGAATATGTAAATAGTACACCTTCTTTCTTGCATGCATGTTTTACTGTGTCTTCAAGATCAGGTATGATTTGTAACAACTGTTTAAACGCTACTACGCTGAGATATAAACTGCGTTTAGTAGGATAACCATCAGGATGAAACTGCCATAGATCGATACAACTCTTTTCACCAAAACGTATTGTTCGCGTTTTACGTGAATTACCAAGATCGTACCAAAATGCAGAGCGATTTAAATATTTAAAGCAAGGATCAGACACCATTATGGAGAATGTATAATCATAGCGTGAAACTGCTGCCTTTATATATCATTAGTGACAATAACGTCCGGCCGCACATGGCTTGGACACCAGCTGGCGAACAATACCATACACACAATGGCGTCCAAAGATTTCCTCAAACTATGGCATAAAGAGGAACATGTGCGTTTTAATGACGTGCATAGACATGCTTAATTTGAATGTATGACCAACTTTTAACTTTATATTTTTTAATATTTTGAAAACTAACTGTGCAATTTCATGGTGGATGCCATCAACTTTCAGTCAAAATATTTTTGCGTAATATAAGACCTGAAATATGATGCACACGATAACTTAGCATATGTAAAGTTATGAATGAGAAAGACATCGATTAATGTAGCTTCACAACAATAATACACGTACCCAATGGACTATATCTATCCCATATTCAGTTAATAAACCCTTGCTAATTTCAGACATGAGTATAATTCTTCCAGCATTAATTATACCATCTCTTAAAGCGAACCACATGCTCCTCATATACAATGCCAAAAAGGGTCCAAATTCTATGCCTCTTAAATGCCTTGGCGGATTTCAACCATTTTTGGTGAAAAGGCCCTATGGTGGATAGCCCATAAATAAATACCAATCGGAGTTTTGATTGGACAATTGTCTGAGTGAAAATCTTAGAAAATCTTAGAAAATCTTAGTTTTTTCTTTAAAAATCGTCCGGCAATTGCCAAAATGATACTCCTCTTAAACGACCTGACAGCTTTCAACCCAAATTTCCATATTTTCCAGTACAAATGATCCAGGTGAGCAACACTGGCCCTTGGGCGTTTTGTTATTGTGGTCATCATGAAAATATTACCGTTGGGCAAAATTATTGGCCTCACTAACCTCTCTGGATCTCTCTTCACTATACCTCTCTCTCTCTCTCTCTCTCTCTCTCTCTCTCTCTCTTATATAAATATTCAATATGATGTACATGTATTATAATATTTAATCTGTTACTTTGTTATTTTGTGTATATATTTATGTTTGCCACCTATACATTTTTTCTGTAGGGAGAGGGCTTTTCTAAGTTCCGAACAACTTGTGCCCAATCCCATTGTAATATATGCAATAAAATGTTTAAAAAAAACCCAACAATGCGCGTATCTTATCCTTGTCAGTGTTACAAAGACTATCAATATTTGCTATCATAGTGTGGGCAGCTAGTGCGGCTTCGTTAACCCTGACATTGTTTACGTACTGACTGATAAGTCATACAGAGCAACTACTGAATATTAGACAACTAATTTTAAAGATAATCTTTGCTGCCTATGACAGCAAAAACTTTCAATCAAATCATTTCCCAAATGTCCAGGAAAATAATTGACATAATAAACTGCAATTTACCTATTATTTATGCTATAAGGCTCAAAGGGTTAATACACGCCTGTGCTGGTGGTATGTTTCTGCAAATACAATGGTCAATTAATGACTTAGTAGCTGGTGGTCATATGTAGGCCTAACAGATTACCAAATTAAACTGTTCAGTACTGGTTATGACTCCTTGTAGACAGCCTATTGTCGCTTAAGTAGCTGCTTAGTGTCACTGACTTCGAAACGGTGTAGACTATACAAGATATTTTTCTGAGAAAATTATTATTACATTTAACATAAGCAATATTATAATATAGTCAAAAATTTCTTGGGCACGATGTTTTCAACAACATTTGTTGGCTATATAAGTTCGCCTAGATAGGCAGCATTCTAGCAAAGACAAAACAAACAAAAATGCATCTAGTAATTAAAGAAAATATAATGAAGTTTGAAATTGGTTGATGGAGGAGGTGGGGGGGGGGGGCGGGGCACCCAGTGCTCAAGATAACTTTCTTCAGTTGGGAGTACGGTACTCCTTAGTTTTTCAACTGACACCTACAACAAATTCAGGAGTACAAAACGTCTTGTGCAGGAGTACAATACGTGTTGTTACTGAATACTGAACAATTCTTCTTCTCCCCTCCCCCAACAATATATATATATATATATATATATATATATATATATATATATATATATATATATATATATATATATATATATATATATATACATCATAATAAATGGTGTGGTATCCTTACCATATGAAGGTGTAACAATCAGAGCATTGTAATTGTACCATCAGATCAACATGCTGCAGTATGTATGGATAATTACTGTATTCTGCGGCTGTAGTAGTAGAAATATCCTACAGCTGCAATCAGTCCTGTTTCTCTTGTGACCACTGTGTCATCCTTTAACCCTCAAATGTGTTCAAGAAAATTTCTAGTTTTTCAGAAAAAGTGTCCAGTTTCAAAACAAGAGAAAATTACTTTTACAAATGTATCACTGAATATGACTGACTTGACTATCGAGCTCGTCATTCAAGTGGTAAATTAAAAAAGGTCTTCTCTTGGTCTACAAATGGACATTTCCCAAGCCCACTGCAGAAGCCATTTTTGGGCGGCCTTAGCATTAAAGGGATAAACAAGTCACCCCACCACCCACCCTCCATGTTATTTCCTAAGGCCAGAAAGCTTTCAAGATTAGCCATTACAGTTACATGTCCTGGTTGGGAGCAGGGTGTTTGACACTCTTTGCTCTTGATCAACTAACTAGTCAGTCATGCCAACCAGATTTTAATTCTGAATGAAAATATATTTTTATATCAAAAGTGTGTTTATTTTAAATCTAACTGCGTTGTGGTGGAACACGATTAGCCTAATAGAGATGCACTAGCATTCTAAAGACTCTCTGTGACATACTGGCAAATGAATAAATATTATTGCTATAATAATACTTGTCATCTCGAATTCTTATATGTGTTTTAAAGGAGGTAAATTTAGAAGCTAGTTTGACTGAAATAAATTACAGAGAGCAATTAATCACTTACAGGAGTTACAGTGCAATTGTTTTCAAAATAATTAGCAGCGCTATTCACCTATAACATGTATCATTGACATACATAAAATAGAAGGAAGTGTTATGCACTCCACATTTTCAGGGCATTTCTTTATTTAGAAGGGAAATTCCAGTTTTTTGCTTCCTATTTGATTAAGATGGGACAAAGGTATAGAAGCGCTGACAAGATAGGTTATTGCAATTAGAATATGGTTCATTTAATCTTGGCAAGTGTCTTACTAAAAATATAATCCCAGGTTAGATGCGCTAATATATTGTTTACCATAATATGGTTCATTTAATCTTGGCAAGTGTCTTAGTAAAAATATAATACCAGGTTAGAAGCGCTAATATATTGTTTACCATAATATGGTTCATTTAATCTTGGCAAGTGTCTTAGTAAAAATATAATACCAGGTTAGAAGCGCTAATATATTGTTTACCATAATATGGTTCATTTAATCTTGGCAAGTGTCTTAGTAAAAATATAATACCAGGTTAGAAGAGCTAATATATTGTTTACCATAATATGGTTCATTTAATCTTGGCAAGTGTCTTAGTAAAAATATAATACCAGGTTAGAAGCGCTAATGTATTGTTTACCATAATATGGTTCATTTAATCTTGGCAAGTGTCTTAGTAAAAATATAATACCAGGTTAGAAGCGCTAATATATTGTTTACCATAATATGGTTCATTTAATCTTGGCAAGTGTCTTAGTAAAAATATAATACCAGGTTAGAAGCGCTAATATATTGTTTACCATAATATGGTTCATTTAATCTTGGCAAGTGTCTTAGTAAAAATATAATACCAGGTTAGAAGCGCTAATGTATTGTTTACCATAATATGGTTCATTTAATCTTGGCAATTGTCTTAGTAAAAATATAATACCAGGTTAGAAGCGCTAATATATTGTTTACCATAATATGGTTCATTTAATCTTGGCAAGTGTCTTAGTAAAAATATAATACCAGGTTAGAAGAGCTAATATATTGTTTACCATAATATGGTTCATTTAATCTTGGCAAGTGTCTTAGTAAAAATATAATACCAGGTTAGAAGCGCTAATGTATTGTTTACCATAATATGGTTCATTTAATCTTGGCAAGTGTCTTAGTAAAAATATAATACCAGGTTAGAAGCGCTAATGTATTGTTTACCATAATATGGTTCATTTAATCTTGGCAAGTGTCTTAGTAAAAATATAATACCAGGTTAGAAGCGCTAATGTATTGTTTACCATAATAAGAGAGTATCTTAATATATGCCGGTAAACGAAATCAGGTGAAGAGAACTTGCAGTTGTTTTTGGCAGATTAATGGTTTAGCCTACCGACTAATTGTTGTAAATTTCATATTTAAAGTTATTGCTATAATTACCTCTCCAATTAAAAAAAGGGTGAAAGAACATGTTTTTACAAATGTTTTTGTATATTTTGCGGTATCTAATGAAATATTCACAATTGAAAAATCTTCCATCTCCACTCATATGTTATCCTTAATTACCATATGCCTATGGTCTAGGTCGAACTCGTCACTATTCACGGTTATGAGGTTATGACGCCTGCTGTAAAGGTTATGTCTGTACTCCTGTTTTCAAGTAAAATATGTCTTGAACAATTACGTTAAGGTTATGTTTTAGCTCGTTTGGCAATATGTACGAAAATAATGTCCATTGGGTTTTTTCATTAACACTTCTATAGGTGCACACATTTAACGCAAATGTCTTGTAAAAAAGAAAAAACACCCTTATTCGTCACTAATTATATCTCTGTGACATACTGGCAAATGAATAAATATTATTGCTATAATAATACTTGTCATCTCGAATTCTTATATGTGTTTTAAAGGAGGTAAATTTAGAAGCTAGTTTGACTGAAATAAATAATTTCGGCCCGATCCATTTAATAGTTCTGAAGAAGTCGTTTTCGCGAAAACTAGGTCATCCAAGATGGCCGCCGAACTATTTAGCCAATCAAGATCCTTTGAACAAGTTTGGTTCAACTCTTCCTCTAGATCATATTTCATGAATTTTGATGCCCCGAGGGTTTTGGAGAGTGTTTTTAAAGATTTTTTTTTTTTTAAATCTGCCAAAATCCAAGATGGCCACTAGCCAAATTGTCCACTCTGTTTCGTTTGAGAAAGGTTGAACCTCTTATGCCCTAAGGATTATTCCTGCCACATATAATTGAATCGGCCCAGTGGCTATCGAGACGAAGACATGTTAAGTTTCCTATTGTTTTAGTATGGGCGATTTTGGCTGGAAAATGATCCAAGATGGCCGCCAAACTGTTTATCTGAACGTTTCAAAAATGGTAAATTTGAAATCAGAATACCCCTAAAATATACAAAAACCAATTTCGGCCTCAAAATCAATCAAATAAAAAATCCAATATGGCCACAAAACACGCTACATAGCAATTGGACAATGGCGGCCATGTTTTTTGACAGATCAACTTCCCTTTAACAAAACTTTAATGGTGCTTAGTCCCTAAGCATATCTCCCAAATTTCACACTGATTCAGTCAGCGCTTCTGGAGAAGACGTTTTTGCCCAAAGTAGGCCATCCAAGATGGCTGCCGAACCATTCGGTCAATGAAGTTCTCTTCAACAAACTTGGCTTATCTCATGTCATAGATGATGTTTCATGAGTTTTGAATTGATTCCCAAAGTCGTTTCGGAGATTTTAAATTATATTTAAAAAAATTGGCCAAAATCCAAGATGGTCGCCGGCCAAACTGGCTGATCAACTTCATTTGAACAGACGTGAACTTCGATGCCCTAAGGATTGTTCCTGCCCAATTATAATTAAAATCGACCCCGTGGTTCCCGAGAAGAAGACACTTTAAAATTCCCATTGCTTTAGTATGGGATATTGGCGGGAAAATTATCGAAGATGGCCGCCAAACTGTTTATCCGACAGTTTCGAAAATGGCAACCTTGAGATCAGAATACCCAAAAACATATATATAAAGCCAATTTCGGCCTAAAAATCCATCAAATGAAAAATTCCAATGTGGTCGCCAAACATGCTATATTTTGATTGGTCCAAGGCGGCCATGTTTTTCGACGGATCAACTTTCCTTGAACAAACTTTAATGGCCCTTAGTCCCTAATCATATCTCCCAAATTTAGGCTTGATCCTTTCAATGGTTCTGGAGAAGTTGTTTTCGCGAAGACTAGGTCATTCAAGATGACGGCCTAACTTTTGGCCAATCAAGTTCCCTGAACAAACTTGGTTCAGCTCTTGCGCTAGATGATATTTCATGAATTCTAAATCGATCCCTCGAGCAGTTTTGGAGATTTTTAAAGAGGTTTCTAAAAATCGGCCAAGATCCAAGATGGCCGCTGGCCAAATTGGCCGATCAACTTCTTTTGAACAAAACTGGATCATTATGGCCTAAGGATGCTTCCTGCCAAATATAATTCAAATCGACCTAGAGTTTCTTGAGAAGAAGTTATTTAAAGTAAAAGTTGACGGACGGACGATGGACAGACACACGACGAACGGTCGCCATGATATAAGCTCACTTGCCCTTTCAGGCCAGGTGAGCTAATAATGACAACAGGCCGGTAAGGGCAATGTAATACACTGATACATACTGTATTCTTCTTCTTCTTCTTTTCGATCGCTGGTATCACACTTGGAGAGCCGTTCTCAAGATGAAATCTGTGGTTTTCTGCAGTTCTTCCACAGGCCCATACAGCTTTTCAAGAAAGGAGATTGACAAAGGCCAGATCTCTTCTCTCAGCAGCTGATACGTACTGGAACATTGAAGTATGTGCTCTGTGGTCCGTTCTGCTTCTCCACAAGGACAAGCGGGCGATGTCGTAAGGTGGAACCGCCTGTACATGTGTTGGTTTAGTCTGTTATGTCCAGTTCTGAGACGCAAAATGGTCACTTGCTCTGGCCTCGAGAGATGATGGTAGGCATCTTCTGATTGAGGTGTTCTATAGAGTGACTTGATGATAGTCTTCATCTCTGTATGCGTAACCGTGTTTTCTGTCTGATTCTCTTCTGCACCCACCTTTGCCATCTTGTCTGCTTCCTCATTTCCTTGGACTCCACAGTGTGAGGGGATCCACTGCAATGCTATCCAAACGCATTTGATGGTTTGTAGTGCTTCTTCAAGTTGTGGTAGCTTAACTTTGGTGATAGCCTCAAGGACGGAGCTGGCATCAGATAAAAAGACAATCTGTGCAATAGGGTCTGCTGTTCTGCTGATGGTATTAGCTGCATGGACCAGTGCTTCGACGTCAGCTCTGTAGTTTGTGCAGTGTTTGCCTGCCGGTATTGCAGCTGACTCATGTTGTCCGTTTGGATACTGTATGTGCAGTCCGGCACCTCCGCCCCTAATTGCATCTTTGGCTGATCCATCTGTGTAGATCCTTATCCATGTATCCTGAGGGTACATTTCTTCCAGCATGGCTAGGGTCAGGGCCTTCTTGCTCACATCACTGTGTTCATCTTTGGTTGTGAGATGAGGTACTGTGGTGCGTCTAGCTATGCTCTCTAGTTTGTTTTCCCAGGGTGGAGGATCAAGGGTGTGGTTTGGGTCTTCTATTTGTGCTGGCAACATTTCTTGGTGTTTCCTTTGAAGTGCTTTTGTCTCTTTCACAAAACTTGATCTTTTAAGTCTTCCTGATGACAGTTATGCTTGCCTGATCTTCATCGGGTGGTTGTTGAAGGATTTGAACTTTGCAGCTTGGATCAGTGCTTTGCATTCCCTTCCTTTACTAAGTGGGGGGATGCCTGCTGTCTGCTCCATTTTTTCTATTGGTGTTGATCTCATTCCACCAGTGATGATGCGCAGTGCCTGGGTTTTGTACTCTGTCGAGGTTCTGTTGATGAAATTTAGCTGCTGTCATCCATACTCAAGGTGTGGTCGTACGGCACCTAGGTAGATGGTCTTGAGGATCCTTTCATTGGCACCCCACTTTGTTCCTGCCAGCTTCCTCATGGTGTTTAGCTTTCTTCTGGCCTTTGCCAGTACTGTATTTACATGAGGCATACATGGTACGCATGCATTTTCAAATGTTTGCGTACATGGATCATTTCTATATGTACAGTATGGTTGTACGCGCATTATCTGGAGTGCTGACTGCATAACTGATGCCACTGGCCAACGAAGGGCATGGGTTCTTGACATTATTGACATATGAGGCAATTCTTACACATAAACGCACAGCACGATTGGTCAATGTGGCAAGCATAACTTATACAATTGATAAATACCCCAACCCGCCAAAATAACAAATCAAGTGTCATTTACACTACTGACCAAGAAAAACAAATGTGTCCAAAATAAGAGAATGTGTGTGGGTAAATAAGTCTGTGTATCCCTGCAAACCATTCTGGAGAAATTATTCTTGAACTGTCCTCTTCACCGTTTTCATACAGTCCGTGAACGTAAAATAAACCTTTCCAAGAACAGTAATTATTTGAAAACTATTCAAGAACCTATTAGTTAAGAAAAGGTCTAGAAATAAGTTCAAGACCTTTTCTAAAACACAAGTTCTAGTACTTAAGTTCTTAAAATGGTATAGAACTATTCAAGAGCTTGTATTCTAGAACAAATATTGAAGTCCTAGTTCTATAATAGTACAGAACTCTTCAAGTTATATTCCAGAACAGTTCTCGAACTCGGGAGTTCTAGAACTTTTCTACTGTTTTAGAAACCAAGAGGCCCAAGGGCCTTAACCCCCACCTGGACCATTAACATTTGAACCATTGGCATACTACTTTAAATTCAGCAGTAACAAGATATACAATATAAAATTGGGAAATCAGTTCAACCTATATTTAGTGGGAAATCTAGTGATGATTACAATCAGATTTGACCGTAGGTTCCATCCAGCCAATAAAACATCCAATATGCCCATCAAACACACAATTTTGATTGGTCCATGACAACCATGTTTTTATCAAGGATCAAGTTATCTTGAACAAACTTTATATCACCCTTAGTTATCGATGAAATTAAATCTAATGAGTTTCAGCCTGCTCCCTAGAGCAGTTCCTGAGATATCAATTTGGAGAACAATATGGCCAATGGACAAGCAATTAATGAGGAGTATCGTGTCAAAGGATTGCAGCCAATTTTCGGAAAATTCAAGATGGCCGCCGAAATTCTGTATATAAGCTTTGAAGCACATCACTCTAGGGTCCTTCCAGCCGAGTTTGCTTGAAATCGGGCAAGCAGTTAATGCATAGTAGCATTTTAACTGATTTCCCGAAGTTGTTGGCCGCCAGAAATATTGACCAATCAGAATTATCGTTAGAAGTGTTGACGGTTCCCAGCATAGAACTGGTCCACTTAATTTCGTTGAAGTCGCCCCATTTATATTGGACACATAGCGTTTTAAATAATTTCTAGAAAATCGTGGGAAAATCCAAGATGGCTGCCAAAAAAATTAACCAACCAAGAGTCTGAAGACGTTCAGCAGCCTACCACCATAGGATCCTCCCCGCCAAATTTGGTTGAAATTGCCCAAGCATTTAATGAGGAGTAGCGTTTTAAACGATGTCAAGCCTTTTTTTTTAAATTCACGATGGCCGCCGACATAGACCAATCAAAATTATGTATAAAGCTTCCGAAGCATACCAATCTAGGGCTTTCTTAACCGAGTTTGCTTGTAATCTGCCAGGTGGTTAATGAGTAGTAGCATTTTAACTGATTTTCCGCAGTAGCATTTTAACTGATTACCTGAAGTGTTTAGAAAATCCAAGATGGCCGCCATAAATATTGAAGAATCAGAATTCCCATCAAAAGAGTTGAAGCCTCCCAGCATACGATTCTTGCAGCCAAATTCTGGTGAAATCGGTCAACATATAAATGAGCAGCTCACTTGCCCCTTTGAGCTAAAAATCCAATTTAAAGTTCACGAACTATACTTGAACTGCTCAGGAGCAGATCAATCACAGTTCCAGAGCAGTTCCAAAGCTATTCATATGTTCTAAGCAGTTCTAGAAAATAAGTTCTGAACATGGTATAGGGAACTTCAATGATTTATATTGTAAAAGAACCTCTAGATCTTTTCTAGAACACAAGCTCGAGAAAATTCTTGAAATATTTTAAAACATACATTCTGGAAATTTCTAGTCTAACTAGGAGCTCTGCAAAGGTTCTACATGTGGAAGTATTCAGGAACTTGGAGTTCTAGAAGATAGGTTCTCGAAATATTCTATAACAATGTTTTAGGACTATTCAATAGCCGTTCTAAAATTGCCTTTTCAAGAATAGTTCCACAAGTTGTCATGAGCAATCCTTTTAAGTTATACCATGGTTGACAATTGGAAATAGCAATCCAACCATTCATCAGAAATCCAGCTCCTTGTAACAACAAATCCAGACGGCTAAGACCTTACCCCATTACACTTTTGAATTCAGCCAAAAGACGCGATTACAAAATTGGAAGCATTGTCATGACCTACGGTAATTGTCATATTGGTCAATCTTTCGGGATATATAAGACTATGAATATAGTACTATGGTTGACCGATATGATCGTTGTTTGAAATAAAGTTTATACAATAATTCAGTTGTTTGAAATAAGGTTTAACCAATAATTCAGTTGTTTGAAACAAAGTTTATACACTAATTCAGTTGTTTGAAATAAAGTTTATACAATAATTCAGAGTTTATTATTATCTGTATGTGTCTATGTATATGCCCTTTACTATTGAAATGTCATAATTAATGGTGTTTACATAATTTATGTATAACAACATAATTAAGACTGTAAATGCAAAAAGACAGATGTTTAAATAATGAAACGGATGCCTCCCTTATTAAATTATACAAACAATTACATCATCAAAACATGGTTTACACAAGAAAAATATTTGTTAAAGATTGGCCAGTCACAACATGGTTGAACAAGGTCGTAAGCACCTTTAAAAAACGTGTGTGTTCGCAGAAGTTCAAATTTTGTTGACCATGGCCAGATACTTATTTTGTCCCTGAACTGTTCTTCAGTTGTTCTTGAAAATGTGCAAGAAATGTTTATGAAAATTTTAAGAACTTTCTGAAGTTCAAGAACTGTTCTTCACTTGTTCCCGAAAATCTTCAAGAACAGATCAGCAACATTTTTTCAAGAATATGTAGGAACACTAAGAAGTTTGAGGTACAGGAACTGGTCTTAAATTGACCTTGAACTTTTTCAAGAACACTTCATACATTTTTTAAGAATTTGACGTTTATGAACTGTTGTGAACTGTTGTGAAATTGTTCTTGAACAGTTTAAGTTAAAGGAACAGATTAGGAACAGCTTAAGAACGGTAAACTTCCTGGGAGTTCTGTTCTCCAATGCCTCTTCATTTTTCAAGAATACTTTAGGATCATTGCAAGAACTTTCTCAGTTCCTTCTGCACAATTTTTAAGTACGGATTATAAACATTATAAGAGCTTTAAGTGCCTAATCTGTTTTTCAGTTGTTCGTAAAAATGTTCAAGAACGGTTTAGAAACATTTTAAGAATGTTAAACTTCCTGAAACGTTTGTTATTTCTTTCCGAACATTGGCAAGAACGGTTCAGGAACATTTAAATTTAAAATAAAGTTTCCTGATCTGTTCTTTAGTTGTTTCCGAAAATTTTCAAGAACATTTTTCGAACTTGAAATTTCATGAACCGTTCTTCCGCTGTTCCTGAAACCTTTCAAGAACAGGTTACGAATATTTTAAGAACTTTTAACCTCTTGATCTGTCCTTTAGTCGTTCTTAAATAATTTCAAGAACTGTTAAGGAACATTTTAAGACATTTTAAAATTGTTCGTAAATGGTTTTTACAGTTTCTGGAAACGTTTACGAAAATGTCCTATTAGTTTAAGCTCTTGAATAGTTCTAAAATGGTTCCAGAACATTTCCAGAATTGTTTAAGAAAACTGAAATTTCTAGAAATGGTCATGAATAGTTCTTAAAAATGTGATAGAACACTTTAAGAACACGTGTTCTAGAACAGAGATTGGCTGTTCTAGAAGTGTTCACACTGTTCTTAATACAAGAGGCCCAAGGCGCCTGTATCGTTCACCTGGACCATAGGTATTTCAATTAGAATGCTCTTTATCAACAAGATGGACACCAAACCGTTTATCCACAAGTTTCGAAAATTGCAAATTTGAGATCAGAATACCCAAAAACACATATAAAACCAATTTTGGCCTCAAACTCAATCAAATAAAAAAATCCTATATGTACGCCAAACATGTTATATTTTGATTGGCCCATGGTGTTCAGGTTTTTTGATGGATCAACTTCCCTGGAACAAACTTTAATGGCCCTTGGGCCCTAATCACATCTGCCAAATTTCGGCCCGATCTCTTCAGCGGTTCTGGAGAAGTCATTTTCGCTACAACTAGGTCAACCAAGATGGCCGCCAAACCATTTTACAAATCAAGTTACCTTGAACAAACTTGATTCACCTCTTGACCTAGATCATACTTCATGGGGTTTGCATCAATCTCACAAGCGGTTTCGGAGAGGATTTTTAAAGATGCTTCTAAAAATTGGACAAAATCCAAGATGGCCGCCTACCCAATTGGCCGATCGGCTCCGTTTGAACCAGCTTGAATCCAAATGCCCCAAGGATGCACCCTGCCAAATATAATTGAAAGTGTCCCAGTACTTCTGGAGAAGACAGTTTAAGTTTCCCATTGCTTTAGTATCGGACCTTATGGTGGGAAAATGAGCCAGGATAGCCGCCAAACCGTGTATCCGACCCCTTCGAAAATTACAAATTTGAGATCAGAATACCAAAAACACATATAAAACCAATTTCAGCCTCAAAATCCATCAAATAAAAAATCCAATCTAGCCGCAAAACACGATATATTTTGATTGGCCCACGGCGGCCATGCTTTTTGACAGTTCAAATTCCCTTGAACAAACTTTAATGGCTGATAGACCCATATTCATATTTGCCAAAGTTCGCCCCAACCCGTTCAACAGTTCTGGAGAAGTCGTTTTCGCTAAAAATACAAAACCAATTTGGGCCTCAAAATCCATCAAATAATAAGATTCAATATGGACGCCAAACATGCTATATTTTCATTGGCCCATGGTTTCCAGGTTTTTTGACAGATCAACTTCCTTTGAACAAACCTTAATGGCCCTTGGTCCCTAATCATATCTGCCAAATTTCGGCCCGATCCCTCCAGCAGTTCTGGAGAAGAAGTCATTTTCGCTACAACTAGGTCAACCAAGATGGCCGCCATCCATTTGACAAATCAAGTTCCCTTGAAGGAACTTGGTTCAGCGCTTGCCCTAAATCATATTTCATCAGGTTTGCATCAATCCCATAAGCGGTTTCGGAGATTTTAAAAGACGATTATAAAAATCTGCCAAAATCCAAGATGGCCACGGACCCAATTGGCCGATTGGCTTCGTTTGAACAAACTTGAATCTGTACACCCTAAGGATGTTTCCTGCCAGATATAATTGAAATCACCCAGGTAGTTCACGAGAAGAAAACATTTTGGAAAAGATTTTTAAAAACATTTCTAACAAGAGACCCAAGGGGCCTGTGTCGCTCACCTGGAGCATTATGCATTTTTGACAAAACTGTTGGTGGGTGGTTTAGGAGTAGTCTTTTAAATGAGTTTGTGGACATTTTTTGCAAGTCTAATATGGCCGCCAAACACGCTACATTTTGATTGGCCCACTGCGGCCATGTTTCTAACGTAGCTCCTTCCCTTGAACACACTTTTGGTGGCTAATCATATCTCCCAAATTTTGGCCCAATCCACTCAGTGGTTCTGGACTTGTTTTGCCAAAAATAGGTTATGCACCAAACCATTTGGCCAATCAAGTTCCCATGAACAAAATTGGTGCAGCTCTTGATCTAGATGATATTTTATGCATTTTGAATTCATCCCCGAGCGATTTTGGAGAAGATTTTTAAAGACATTTCTAAAAATCGATCAAAATCCAAGATGGCACGAGAAGAATGCATTTTAAATTTCCCATTGCTTTAGTATGGGAGATTGTGTCGGGTAAATGGACCAAGATGGCCGTTAAACTATTTATCCGACAGTCTCGAAAATGGCAAATTTGAAATCACAATACGCAAACATACATAAAACCAATTTCGGCCGCAAAATCTATCAAATAAAAATATCCAATATGGACAGACCCTGAGAAATGATACAGGAATGACAAGAACTTTGCTCTTTTACTGAAAAGCATTTATAATTAAGAATAAAACATTCAATATTACTGTGTTCAGAAATCTGCTTAAATCTGAAAAACGGTTTGTCTGGAAGTTGTTAGAAAGTCTTTAATTGTAAAATTAACAAGAGTTCTGCAAAACGGCGCATAATACCCCGCCATGATGACAAACCAATGAATGAGAGCTGTTATAAAAATCTTTATTTCTTCCTCAGACCCATCAAACCAGTCATCCTTATGAAGTGTCAAAGCGATCCACTAAACGGTCAAGGAGGTATCATGCGGAAACCAATTTTCAAGATGGCTGCCACTGACTGGCGGCCATCTTGGACTTCGGATCATCGTCAATTTCGATAGGTTTTTTCTCCAGACCTAGTCCAACCACCCTATGAAGTTTCAAAGCGATCTGATAAATGGTAACGGAGTTATCATCGGGAAACCAATTTTCAAGATGGTCACCGGTGGATGGCGGCCATCTTGGATTTCGGATCATCGTAAATTTCGAAAAGTTTCTTCACCAGACATATTCGAACGACCCTACGAAGTGATCTGATAAATGGTAATGGAGTTATCATCTGGAAACCAATTTTCAAGGTGGTGGCTGGTGGCCATCTTGAATTTCAGATCATTGTCAATTTCGATAGGTTCTTTCCCCAGATCTAATCCAACCACCATATGAAGTTTCAAAGCGATCCGATAAATGGTAACGGAGTTATTATCTGGAAACCAATTTTCAGGATGGCCACCGGTGGCTGGCGGCCATCTTAGATTTCGGATCATTGTCAATGTCGATAGGTTTCTTCCAGAGAGCTAGTCGAACCACCCTATGAAGTTTCATAGCGATCCGATAAACGATAACAGAGTTATCATCCGGAAACCAATTTTCAAGATGTCCGCCCATGGCTGGCGGCCATCTTGGATTTCGGATCATCATCGATTTCGACAGGTTTCTTTCCCAGACATAGTCCAACCACTCTATGAAGTTTCAAAGCGATCCGATAAACGGTAACGGAGTTATCATCCGGAAACCAAGTTTCAAGATGGCCACCGGTGGCTGGCGGCCATCTTGCGTTTCAGATCATCGTTGATTTCGATAGGTTTTTTCCCCACGACAATCCAACCACCCTATGAAGTTTCAAAGCGATTCGACAAACGGTAATGGGGTTATCATCTGGAAACCATTTTTCAAGATGGCTGGCGGCAATCTTGGATTTCAGATCATCGTCGATTTCGATAGGTTTCTTCCCAAGACCTAGTCCAACCACCCTATGAAGTTTTAATGTGATCCGACAAACGCTAACGGAGTTATCATCCGGAAACCACGCTGCCACCGGCATGCCCGGACAGACGGCGACATTACATAATACCCCGGGGCGGGGTATAAAAATTAATCAGATTCAGTAGTTAGATCCAAGGTTAACCATGGTGCATTAAAGAGTACAAATCACTGCCCACATAGCTAAATAATGCTTTGACCCGTGCAAATTAGTGTTTTGGATAGTGAATGTTCTTGAATGAAATCCGCAAACTGGTCAGAGACCTGGGTACAAACATTAGAGCATATTCTATAACAGGGATGGTACACCTGTCTGTATTTGAAATTCCATTACTTTTCCATTACTTTTCAAGACAACAATTAACAAATTCCATGACCTCTGAGAATTAATATCTAGATTTGTATACAATTTATGATATAGCTCCAAAAATAAGACCAAAGTTATTCTGCAAAATGTCTGAATGTTGCAACAACCAAGCCGCAGCCTTGTTTTGATAAGCTTTGCCGTAATTTGTATTGCATAGAGATTATTTATCATGTTTATGCCAACAGATTTCTTTTTATTTTCCATGATTGCCATTTTCCCTGACTTTTCCATGACCTATCATTAAAAACACTGATTTTCCATGACTTTCTAGGTCTGGAATTTAAATTTTCAAATTCCATGATTTTTCAGGATTTCCATGATCAGTACGAACCTTGCTATAATTACCAATACACAGCATGAGAATGGATGGTCACCCATATATGGGTACAATATTAAATCATGACCGAGTTGCTCAAAGCACATCCAACATTAACTCTATTTTTCATCTTAGATAATTTGAGCCATAGTATAAGACATAATTAGAGCATTTGGCTCAACCCATTTGTCAGTTATCGAGCCAGTCATTCCAGTAGTAAATTTTCAAAAATAGCTTTGCCAGTCCTTGGTTTGCAAAATGAACATTTCTCAAGATTCCTGCTAAAGCTGTTTTGGCAGGCTTGAGTGTTAAATGGATTAATGGTCAGGATTGGTCAACTTAACCCTATAATGGTCAAGATTGGTCAAGAAATTCTAAGATTTTGCTCACTGAATGCTCATTTATTTCAGGCCAACAGGACCATTTTTAGAAATCACCACAAGATTAATTGACTGGATTGCTTATCAATTTAGCCAGTTATTCCAGTGGTAAATGTTAAAAAATAGTCTTCTCTTGGCCAGCAAATGGACATTCTTCAATACCGTAGACTGTGAGCTACATAGTTAACGGGATTCATAGACCTGCAGAATGAAATTCAATACAGAGCCCATAACTAATCTATCAAATTCCAGACTAATTTTATGAAGCCTCCAATCAATTTCCATTAGAAAACAAGATTTTGCAGAAAACTCACAATTAGTAGACGAGCTCGCAAAATAATAAAGATAATAGTGATACTCTTGTATCAGTATTATCTATATTATTTTGCAAATGGAAATCACACATGATAAAATTTAAATTTGCATACTTTCAATAAATCGTTTAGCAGAAAATGTTGAATTTTCAATACTTATCAAGCCTTTTTTAATACAGACCAACTTATACTAGTCGATAGTGATAGTCGCACCAGAAAATGTCAAATTCACTACACATTAGATATTCAGTTTACGAGGATTTTTAATGTATTTATTTCTAGTGAATGAATAGCTGTAGTTTACCATGGGATACCATGTTCAGATTCATAGTACTTAATCATTTAACCCTTGAATTTGTTCAAGAAAATTTCAATTTTCACATAGAAGATTCCCATTTGCAGACTAAGAAGACAATTTTTGAAAATTTACCACTGGAATGACTGGATCGGTTATCGAGCTAGTCATTCCAGTGGTAAATGTAAGTGGACATTTCTCAAGACCGTTTTGACTGATATGAGTGTTAAAGGGTTAAAACATGACAGGATACTGAATGATAGAGATTCTGAAATACCTCTATAGCAGGTTATGTTAACAGTGTTGGTATGGTAGATTGAGACAAATTCAATGCATCCATATGTCAAGTTCAAGTGTTACGTCAGAGAACCGTTTTTAAACATATCTATAACTATATTAGACACGATATCACTCTATATCAGTCTGGCTTTCTTCCATCACATTCTACAGTAAATCAACTGCTTGATATCTACACTGATATTACTCAAGCCCTTGACGATCAAAAGGAAATAATCTTTCTATTCTTCGATATATCTAAACGCCTTTGATCGAGTATGGCATCGCGGCCTCCTACAGAAACTTAGGAATTTTGGTATCTGTGGAAATCTACTTACATGGTTCGAAAATTATCTCGGAAACCGATACCAGCGAGTAGTTATAAACGGCAATGAGTCCACCCTACTTCGTTTATATGCTGGAGTGCCACAAGGCTCTGTGCTTGGTCCTTTGTTATTCTTGGTTTTTATTAATGACATGCCCAGCGATATAATTTACAATATTAGACTTTTTGCTGATGACACGTGCCTATATGTAATGTCAGATGATCTAAAAGAACACACCGCCACCACTCGATTACGATCTACTGGCCATGACGCATTGGGCAAACATGTGGCTCGTCGAGTTTAATGCCTCGAAAACTACATCTCTATTTTTTTCCCTGCGCAACGAGCTCACATCCTTTTCAATCAACTTCAAAGATTCTGAAATTCTACCGTCAACTGATCATAAGCACCTCGGCATTACCTTTAATAACAAAGGGAATTGGCTTAACCATGTGAGTAATCTCATAGCAAACGCTCAACACAAAGTCTCCTTACTTAAAGGTCTAAAATATATTCCAGACCGTAAATGTCTCGAGATCATGTACAACACATTTATTAGAATATGCAGATGTTGTGTGGGATAATATTCCGCAATATCTTGTAATTCGGTTAGAGGATATACAAAAAGATGGTCTCAGAGCGATATGTGGAATGACACGTAGTGCGAGCACTGAAGACCTGTACTTAGAAACAGGCATCGAAACCTTGTCAAGTAGACGTGAATTTCATAGATAATCTATGCTATTTAAAATTATTAACGGGATGACCTGTGAGGTTCTGGTCAACCATCGTCCCACACTATCCCAAGCACGAAATCCTTACAATATACGTCATCCAAATTTCTTCACTCCATTCCGCTGCCGTACTGAGCTCTTCTATGGATCCTTTTTCCCAGCAACCGTCCGCGCCTGGAATATGCTTCCTGCGCCGGTGAGAGATTATGTCACTCTTCTAGAATTTAAAAGCAAACTCAAGGCTCTGTCAGCCATACGACAACCCCCTGAGTGGTATTACGTAGGCCCGAGGTTTGCCAACATAATGCTATGCAGGCTCCGAAATGGTTGTAGTTCTTTAAACCGACATCTATTTGACAACTTTCTGTAAAAGATAGCAGCCCAACACGTACAGGTCGGGGCGAAGGCAGCACTTAGAGCTCACCTCTGCTATTCTTCCATTTGATCTTATTCCTCGCTCTCTCTATCTCTCGCCCTCTCTCCCCTCCTTTCCCCCCCCTCTCTCTCTCTCTCTCATCTATGTCCTTCTTCCTACTCTCCCCCACCTCACACTCAACATCCACACACGTATGCACACTAATAGACTACAATTAATTAAACTATTATGATTTGCCGCCATTTTGTTGTAAAACGGTTTTGTATATTCTGTATGTATATGGGAGACACGGGCATAAGACTCTAAGTATTATCGTGCTTCCATCCGAACAAAATAAATCACGTTTAAACCAAGTGTTACGTCAATATAAGTAAGTAAAATATTTTTAACGCCGAATTCGTGAAATGTGTTAGGCGTTAGGTTCAAAATTATCCAGGCGAATGAAGATTTACACTGGAGCCCTCTGTCAGCAGGACATCTGCTGATGATGTTACATATTTTGACTGCCATTATAGTGTCGTCATCAGTTCTAAATATATTTTACAATTGTTCAATATTTGTTGCAAATCTAGTATGTCCAGCAGAGACCAGCCGAAACCTTAGCGATTCCCAATGATTAAACGTGCGACTGGTTTTTTTTAGATCAGTTCGAAACTTCATAAGTAAATCGGAGTAGATTTGTAAAAGAACTCTTTCGAAATGGACCATGGGTCAGAGATCCAGTATGGGGCAGCGTGCCAACTACAAGTAGTGATGATATGAGCTGTGGCATTGAGTTATAAATGTTACGAACCAAATTTAACTCGTTCTCAAGATTATTGATTACACTCGCCTAGTCGCCTTAACATATCACCATACTATGCACCGTGTACAACGGTCTGGCTAGCTACTGGAATGCACAATGTACAGCATGCTCTATGCTGAAATATACAATTACTTGGTATTGTCAACAGGATTGTATTTGCATATGTAAATGCCTTGCTGGACACAGCAGCTGATCAAATGCCTGGTGATGAAACCATCTATGGTTGACATGTTGCCTGAAATATAAACAAAATAGCACATGTATGTTCTAAATAAAAAGAATCCCAACATCAGCAATCGCAAGAAAGTTCAAATTGTTGCTTTTTGAATGTTAATTTTTAGGCAGACCAAGATGCTATTTTTAGAAAATTTACCACTGGAATGACTCGCTCTGTCATTGAACCAGCCATTCCAGTGGTACAATCTCTAAAATAGTCTTCTTGGCCAACAAATGGACATTTCTCAAGTTTCAAAGCAACTCTAAATACTGGTTGTTCATCAGTATGACCATTAACCCATTAACAAATAGAACATCTACTGGATATAATAAAAATACATATGACTGGAAGCCATTGCTACCATAGGAAGTAACTGCTTCCAGTCATATTAATTTCAAAATATTGAACAAAATATGTTAAGCATTGCAGAATATACTTGAAATTGTCATTGAAAGGGTATGGTGAAGCTAGCCAAACCCGGTCTCTGTAGTGCTCTTGAGAATTGTTTATATACAGTCTAATAAAAGACTATTTTGGAAATTGCATCAGAGGAATGACTGACTGGCTTGTCATTTCAGTGGTAAATTTTCAAAAAGTCTTCTTTTGGTCTGCAAATTATGGATATTCAATAAGCAAACATTTTTTGGATCAAACTTGGCTATTAAAGGGTTAATAAAAAATATACTGAACTTTACTGGACCGATTGGAGCAACCGACCGACTTTAGCAATCACGAGAAAATTTTACTTGTTGCTTTACGAATGTCCATTTTTAATCAGACCAAGAGAACACTACTTTTGAAAAGGTTTATCACTCAAATCACTTGCGCCGTCGTCACCGAGCCAGTCATTCCAGTGGTAAAATTTCAAAAATAGTCTTCTTGGCCAACAAAAACACAGTTCCCAAACTCACAGTAAATTCTGGTTTGTGGTCAGTTTGAACATTAACCCCTTCACCGATAAATTCAATGTATCTCAATCTCAGGGCAAACATACAGGAAATCTTTTGAAGATTAAAAAAGTATTTGACTGAAAGTCTCTGCTGCCTTCGGCAGCAACTGCTTTCAGTCATATTAATTTCAGAATACTGAACAAAATAAGTCATACATATTGCAAAGAATGTACTTGGACTTGTCGTTGAAAGGGTATGTTGAAGCCGCCGCCGGCCAAAACCGGCCTCAGTAGTGCTCTTTGAGAATGTCCATATGCAAGCTAAGAGAAGACTAGTTTTGAAAATTCAGTTTAACCATTAACCCTTTCACCGATAAATTCAATGTATCCCAATCGTAGGGCAAACAAACTTGAAATTTTTTGAATATTTTAAAATTAATATGACTGGGAGCCATTGTTGCCTTACGCAGCTACTGCTTTCAGTCATATTAATTTCAAAATATTGGACAAAATATGCTACATATTGCAAAGAATCTACTCGGAACTTGTCGTTGAAAGGTTTAACGCTTTTAGACCGACCGACCGACCGTTTAAGAGAAATATATAGGCTTATGCTACACACTTACTGTTTCATCAGATATCTTGGCCTGGCATAAATGAATACGAGATGACTATAAACTATAGTCATAGTGTTATCACAAGCTGTATTTTCGTCGACTATAATATCATCTGTGTCTGGCTTTAGACTTATCTCGTGGACAAAACAGCTACACGATACCATTAGACGAATGTAGCAGTAAATGCCTCGGTCGATTTTTTTCAATAAATCCACAGCAACACGAGTATATTCATGTTCAAAGCTCGTAGTCGTGAAAATATTTGCTTATTATGGGCGCAGCCATTTTGGATATAAGCAGAAAGTATGGGGGACTATTTTCTCTATAATAACCGTAGATAGCGAAGGATGGTCAGTTAACACCGGTGCCTTTTAGGTTAAATAATATTCTTTGTTATATACAGAGTGGATTTCTTCGCATTTTAACTATCCTGGTATTTAAGAAAGCAAATCCCGAAATTCTCGGGGAAATTACTGCGCTAATGGCCGGTCAATATCCACGAGACCTATCTCGCTCCCGTTTAGCGTAGGAGATCTCGCGAGAACACGAATGGACTGACTAGTTAGTTGATCAATACCACGACTCCCAAACACCCGGCCCTAAACATGACATGTAACTATTTTTGAAAGTTTGCTGGCCTTAGGAAATAACACGGAGGATGGGTGGTGGTAGGGGTGATTAGTTTATCCCTTTAATGCCAAAGCCTGCCAAAATGGCTTCTGCAGTGATCTTTGGAAATGTCCATTTATAGACCAATAACACTATTTTTGGAAATTTACCATTGGAATTACTGGCTCGATAGTCAAGTCAGTCATTCCAGTGATAAATTTTCAAAAATAATTTTCTCTTGGTTTGAAACTGGACATATTCCCTGAGAAAGTAGAACTTTTCTTGAACAAATTTGAGGATTAAAGGACGACACAGTGGTCACAAGAGAAACAGGACTGATTGCAGCTGTAGGATATTTCTACTACTATAGCCGCAGAATACAGTAACCATTCATACATACTGTAGCACGATGAACGATGATCTGATGGTACAATTACAATGCACTGATTGTTACACCTTCATATGGCAAGGATACTACACCATTTATTACGATATATATATATATATATATATATATATATATATATATATATATATATATATATATATATATATATATATATATATATATTGATGGGGGAGGGGACGAGGATAAGTGTTCGGTATTCAGTAACAACACGTCTTGAACTCCTCCTGAATTTGCCGTACGCGTCAGTTGAAAAATTAAGGAGTACCGTACTCCCAACTGAAGAAAGTTATCTGGAGCCCTGGGTGCATGGCCCTAATAGATATTACTTAATGGAGTTATCTACCAAGGTGCACTACTGTGTACGAAAGACTTGAACCTAGGCCCTAATATTTTACTCTTGGTTTCAATAGCAAAATTCACATTTGACCTATATTATCAATACACTAGGACAGCTCGACATAGTTCGTGTATGGGTGATCGTGTATGTCTATAGGTACACACCAACCAAGTTATAAGCCGATAGCTCTAAAACGTGCCACCGAAGTTATGTCTTCCACCACCCCCACACCTCCGTTGATTTCATTTCTGTAGAAAGTTTGCAAGGGGGATAACTCTGCTGTTTCACATCTAATTACATTTTCATAATTGATAAATTAGATGATGATGATAATAAGATATTCACCAAGTTTGGTCACGAAATAACAAAATGTATCAACATTGTTCAAGACACACAGGCCGCAGGCAAGCCACTTGATGGCGCGTGTTCGTTAATCTGGATGAGATTTAACAAGATGCCATGTAATTGATGAATCCCCTTTTCGCTATGTCCCGCCCATTTTTAGCCAAGCCCCGCCCACGGGTTTTCCGTGGAGGGATCAGTCAAACCCTCAACTCACATTATCCTGATATCAAGCTATCTACTCCACTTGTATCCAGTGGGCACATGACCTTGTTTCAACGTCGGATATTGGTTGAAATTACGCCGTGACGTCAACAGCGAAAAAACAACGTCTATTCAACATTGATTTTGCGACGTTGCAACAACGTCAAAATTTGACGTCTATTCAACGTTGAATATAGGTTATGATATCAACGTAAACCTATATTGATTACATCTCGTCAATATCGAATTTGCGTCTTTGGTAAACAGTGCAAGGACAAATATCGAATTTGATGTCGGCGCGCCCGTTGGTCAACGACGCAACGACCAATGTTAAATTCGATTTTGGCAAGAATGTTGCTCAACGTCGCATGGTCAATTATCGAATTCGATATCGGGGTGCCCGTTTGTCAACAGCGCAAGATCAAGTGTAATTATATTTGCGCCGATTTGAAACAATATCCAGCTAGATAATTATAATCTCTGATTTCCCACGAATTGGCGTATTGATATTGACGTAGGGGTCATATATTATCTGTTCTATATTACACGATTATTGCAAGGGTATCTAATTTATTCTGTTGGTTATTTTCTGTGTCAGTTAATTGAAGTTTTTTTTAATAAATCCTTACAGAGGCAACGTTTATGAATTATCGCGTTTTATTTACTGTGTCCGTCTATAGTTTCCAAATTGCTATTTGATATTCTCACATCTATGTAGCCGATACAACCTTACGTAACACCTGAGTAAACATCTATAGCCTAAATTGTGTCAGGCCTGAGAGAATAAAAAGTTAACTTTACCATAAGGCTCAGTACAAGCAGGAAATCAGAAATTGGTGTCAAGTCATAGGCGTATTGATTCATATCGGCGCAAATATAGCAATTGATATTGGTCCCCCGTGCCGTTGACTAACGGGCGCGCCGATATCAAGTTCGATATTGGTCCCTTTGCCGTTGGTCAATATTCGATATTAGGACATTACATAGGCATAGATAGATAACCTATAGGCTATTGGGTAGGATGTCCTAGACAATGTAGGTTTATTTATTGAAATGACTGCTTATTATACGTTTTAAAAGAATCAGATGAGCATATTTTTTTACTGACAAATGGTTTTAGGACTCAAATAATACCGTTAGTCAATTGGTATATATAATGACGTTCATACAACGTAATTACAACGTCGACCTCTAAAGGGCAGTCGATTCTTAATTTCGTTTGGAGAATGCGCAAAAATTATCACGTGAAATATATCAACTCCAACGCTACTATGCGGGAACGCTGTTGAATATTATTAAAATACCTTGATCACGAGTAGCTGCTGTCTTTGGCGTAAAATTGAAAAAACCCATTTTCTCACTGTTGTTGCCTTATGAAGCAACGGCTTACAGGTAAAATATTTTTCATTTCAAAATATTAAAACAGACTGTCTTGCAACACACGGGGAGCATGCAGTAAACTGAGCTGGCAATGTTGAATCAACGTTGAAATTGCGTCACGATGTAATTTCAATATTGATTCAATGTTGAAACAACGTCAGTTACAGGTATCCAATTTGCTCCGCTATAAATTCATATTTAGCTAGTCGTCTCTGGATTAGTAATGTCAACCCGCAACCTTGAAGTTGATAATGTTAATAACAATAGAGTGTATAGTGACGTAGACCACGCGCAGACAGCAATACCGTCACTTTGAAACATAGCTCTCTGCTTTCCAAGGACGTTTAAAGCTGTGCTTCATCTGCATGCCTGCGAGGACGCTTGCAGCAAACGTTTCTTTTGGACATTGTTTAACCCGTCTGCGTTACCAAATAATATTTATATCGAATAACACAAGAATTCAATTAGATAATTATAATTTTTGCAGACGAAGACTATTTTTTGGTATATTTAAATGGACAAAAATTGTTGGCTTGTAACTGAAGATTCACCAAGGCCATTGCAGAGACCGTTTTGCGTCGGCCTTTCCATCAAACAGTTAATGGTCAGAAGTGTGTGCTTAGCTAGTATCCATTTGCAGACCAACAGAATTTGATAATTTACCACTGACAATACAATTGTAAGAGCTATAAAAAAACCCAGCATTAACCCTTGCGTCTAACAAAAATATTCTTCTCTTGACCTAAAAATGTATATTTCTGGAGACTACTGCAGATGTCCTGCTTGACTGTCTCGACCATTAGCCTGTTCACCAATGAATTCACTATATCTCATTTTCAGTGCAACCATACAGGAAAGATGTTCAATAGTTTGAAATTAATTTGACTGGAAGCCGCTGCTGTCTTACACCGACTTTCAGTTAAATTAATTTCACAATTTTCAACATTTTAAGTTTTATATCGTAAAGAATAAATTTTTTCAGGGATTTATCGGTGAATGCGCTATGCGTAAAGTTGACCCCCATCGTCTCTATAAGCTGCTACTGGGCGTGTTTTAAACGTGTAGTAATTTATATGTAAGTTAAATATAAAGCAGATCCCGGTAGTATAGTTTGCAACGTCATGGTGTATGTGTGTGTCTATATATATATATATATATATATATATATATATATATATATATATATATATATATATATATATATATATATATATATATAGTATGCGCGCGAGTCAGCGTGTGTGTGCGTGTGCCTACGCGCGTGTGCGTGTTATAAGTGGAAATCATGTCTAAGTCAGCATGAATTCTTAGCTCACCTGAAAGGGCAGGCCAAACGAGCTTATACCATGTCATTTTCCGTCCGTTCGTCCGTCTTCCGTCAACCTTTCATTTAAATGATATTTTATCCAGAACCGCGAGGCAGATCTCAAGTATATTTGGCAGGACGCATCCTTGCGGAATAGAGATTCAAGCTTGTTCAAACGAAGTCGATCGGCTAATTTGGCCGCCAGCCATCTTGGATTTAACTGATGTTATAAATGTCTTTTGCAATCTCCGAAACCGCTTGGGGTTACTTTAAAACTCACGAAACATCATCTATGGCAACAGCTGATCCAAGCTTGTTCAAGGGAACTTGATTGTCCAAACACCTTGGCGGCCATCTTGGATGACATATTTTTCGCGAAAACGGCGTCTGCAGAACCCCTGAATGAACGGGCCGCAATTTGTGAGATATTGGGTAATAGCCATTAAAGTTTCTTCAGGGGAAGTTGATATGTAAAAATCCCACTGCCGCCACCAGCCAATCAAAATGTAGCGTATTTAGTTGCCATATTGAATTGTTTTTTAAAACTAATTCTACTGTGAATGGTTAATTTCTGCCTATGAAAATATCAAGTTCTAGTCGAATTAGTTTCAAGATATTCAATAGCTTCGACCTAGAATTGACGAATCCAATTTTATAGCTATTTTTGCCCATTTCTGGCAAAGTTCCGCATTTCCCGAGCTATGATCGATCGAACCCTGAATTCCCAGAATCCCAATATCATGTAACTATACAAGTAAGCTGTTGAATAATTTGAAACTACGTTGACTGGGTGCTGTTGCTGCCTATGGCAGTAACAGCGCACAGTCAAGATAGTCTCAAAATATTCAGCAGAATGGTTATTAAGTAGTAAAAACTTAAAATTGGTACACATGACCGACTTGTATGAGTTCGTGACGGACTTAGCTACCTCATTCATTACGCATTTTGATTGTAACGTCAGCCTATATATGACGTAATTTATTATGATGTCATAAACATAAGTGACATATTCGATGTGTCTATTAGTTGATTTTCTTCAGATAATTAAAAATAATTGTATAGGCCTAATATCTTCTAAAATAATAACAATACGGTAACTGGCGCGTAACTTGAATATAATGTCGTCGTCCACTGTTATTTTTTGTCTGAGAGGAGGAAGCGCGATAAGGCAAGTCTTATAAACGCGTCTCCCGTAGGCTATAACTAGATTACAATTAGAGCGTGGTGCAGTGCAGGTCGGAGAGAAAAATAACTTGTTTACAAAACAAAAACAAAGTTTATTTAGTACAACTTTGAACGGGATCTAAGAAATGTGCTGTTGAATGTTTTGAACATAATTGGATTGGAAGACATTGTTAGGCAGCAATGACTTCAAATCCGAGTATGTTCAAAATATTCAAGAGTATGTGATAAGTCATTTCTGAGCTGTACTGTATAACAAGAAATCAATACCTAAATGTTACTATAATATTACTAAATACTTGGCGACAATTATATTATAGAGCCCGGAGACTTAAGTAAACTAGAAAGAAGAGCTCAAATATTGGAAACTCAAAATATTGGGAAATCGTTCTTGCCTAAGACTGAAACTAGGCTTAGTCTTCCTGGTGCACTACGTTACTAGACCGTAATCTGGACTTGATACTCACCTGGTGGCGGTCAAAGCATATTATCATTGGTGAATTGCTGTCGCGGTCATGCGCGTTCAAACAATTTATAGTATCAATCAATAGAATCACACCCACAACAACTAGAAGGCGCGACAGGATGATATAAGCTCGTTCCGGTTTATTTAATCTTTTCAAAAAATAGTTATAGACCAATACCGTTACTAACAGGATACCGGGTTATCATTCGGCGCAACGCAAATTATGTGTCACGCACTCTCGAGATTACAAACTCATTGGCAGATTGATCAGTGGAAATTTTCGTGACATGAACAAAAATACGATACTAGGGCATAGCTATGAATTGGAGTCGCTGGAAAATGTATGAGACCCCGCCGAAGCGAGACCATGAAGCAACGTGTCCCATGCAATCAAATGCTATACGGCATTGTTGAGATCGGTCATAAATTCCTACCTAGACGAACGGGCCATGATCATCTCACGTGCGCGCATTTACAACGCACCTTTCATCCTGCATCTATTACTAAGCAAAGTATCATTATTTCATAAACGTGGGTTCTATATGCTGATTATTTTTTTTAAAGATTTACTGGATGTCGTTATTGACTAAGAAAGAAACGACTTACCGTAAAATGGATATAAAAACTCAGAATGAGCCATAAGAAACTGGGTCTGTTGTAGGATAACAAGAGGCCCAAGAGGCCTGTATCGCTCACCTGGACCATAGGCAAGTCAACTAATGGCCACCAAACCGTTTATCCGACAGGTTCGAAAATTGCAAATTTGAGATCAGACAGAATACCCAAAAACACATAAAACCAATTTCGACCTCAAAAACCATCAAATAAAAAAATCCAATATGGACGCGAAACATGCTATAATTTGATTGGCCCATGTAGTCCAGGTTTTCCCTTGAACAAACTTTAATGGCCCTTGGTCCCTAATCATATATGCCAAATTTCGGCCCGATCCCTTCAGCGGTTCGGGAGAAGTCGTTTTCGCCACAACTATGTCAACCAAGATGGCCGCCAAACCATTTGACTAATCAAGCTCCTTTGAACAAACTTGGTTCAGCTCTTACCCTAAATCATATTTCATCAGGTTTGCATCAATCCCATTTCGGAGAAGATTTCTGAAGATGTTTCTAAAAATCAAATCCAAGATGGCCATGGGCTGCCTTTGAACACACTTAAATCTCTAAACCCTAAGGATGCTTCCTGCCAAATATAATTGCAATTGGCCCAGTAGTTCTCGAGAAGACATTTTAAATTTCCCATTTCTTTAGTATGGGAGCTTTTGGCGGGAAAATGATCCAAGATGGCCGCCAAAGCATTTATCCGACAGTTGCGAAAATTGCAAATTTGAGATCTGAATACCTAAAACCTATATAAAACCAATTTCGGCCTCAAAATCCATCAAATAAAAAAATCCAATATGGCTGCTAAACATGCTAAATTTTGATTGGTCCACAGCGGCCATGTTTTTTGACGGAGCAACTTCTCTTGAACAAACTTTCGTGGCCCTACGTCCGTAATCATATCTGGCAAATTTCGGCCTGATCCCTTCAGGGGTTCTGGAGAAGTTATTTTCGCTAAAACTAGGTCAACCAAGATGGCCGCCGAACCATTCGATCAATTAAGTGCCAATGAACAAACTTCGTTCAGCTCTGGCACTAGATCATATTTCATGAGGTTTGCTTCAATCCCACCAGCGGTTTCGGAGAAAAGATTTTTAAATAGGTTTCTAAAAATCAGCCAAAATCCAAGATGGCCGCCGGCAAAATTGGCCGACCGGCTCAATTTGAACAAACTTGGATGCCCATGTCCTAAGGATGCTTCCTGCCAAATATAATTGAAATCGGCACAGTAGTTCTCGAGAAGAACACATTTTAAATTTCCCATTGCTTTAGTATGGGAGCATTTGGCGGGAAAATGTTCCAAGATGCCGCCAAACCGTTTACCCGACAGTTGCGAAAATTGCAAATTTGAGATAGGAATGCCCAAAAAACTATATAAAACCAATTTAGGCCTCAAAATCCATCAAAGAAAAAAATCCAATATGGCCGCCAAACATGCTATATTTTGATTAGTCCACAGCGACCATGTTTTTTGACGGAGCAACTTCTCTTGAACAAACTTTCATTGCCCTAAGTCCCTAACCAAAACAGGCAAATTTTGGCCTGATCACTTCAGGGTTCTGGGGAAGAAGTTATTTTCACTAAAACTAGGTCAACCAAGATGGTCGCCGAACCATTTGACTATTCAAGTTCTCTTCAACAAACTTGGTTCAGCTCTGGCCCGAGATCATATTTCATGAGGTGTGCTTCAATCCCACCAGCGGTTTCGGAGAAGATTCTTTAAAGCGGTTTCTAAAAATCTGTCAAAATCCAAGATTGCCGCCGGTCAAATTGGCCGATCGGCTCCGTTTGAACAAACCTGGACCCCTATGTCGTAAGGATGCTTCCTGCCAAATTTAATTGAAATCGGCCCAGCAGTTCTCGAGAAGAAGACATTTTAAATTTCCCATTGCTTTAGTATGAGAGCTTTTAGCGGGAAAATGATCCAAGATGGCCGCCAAACCGTTTATCCGACAGTTGCGAAGATTGCAAATTTGAGATCGGAATGCCCAAAAACCTATTTAAAACCAATTTCGGTCTCAAAATCCATCAAATAAAAAACCCAATATGGCCGCCAAACATGCTATATTTTGATTGGTCCACGGCGGCCATATATTTTGACGGAGCAACTTCTCTTGAACAAACTGTCATCACTAAACCGTCTGCACATGTGAAACTGATGGACAGACTGCAAATTGATCTTTCCAGTTTTTTTGCTATGTCCTGCCCATCTCTAACTAAGCTCCACCCACGCCTCGCTCGTGTTGGGATCGATCGATCCCTGAAATCCCTGACTATCAATTTCAAGAAAACTAATAGATAACCGAGGATTATTCTGCTTGGTACCGCCATTTTGAGGCCCTGTTTGCCACAATAGCTTCCGGCACAATTGTTTCCCGAAATGGCCATAAGCTAGAACACGAAGGAGTTGGTTTTTTTGTGAGTTGGTAAACGACAATTCAAAAGCAAAAAGAGCACAGAAATTAACAAAGTAATAACGTTTAAACCTCTTACCTGTGGCCGAATGTCTTCCTGGGACACAAGTGAAGCAATATTGGTGTTACCTTCTGTGACGATCTTCCCAACAACATACGGGTTCAATTAAATAACAAAATACTAGCCAGACATTTATATTGACACGATATTATTGTTATGATGTCAAGCGTGATATATATCCTGCTTCGCCTCCTGACAACTGCGTTCTCGTTATAGACGTGAGGTACATGGGCTAAACCACGCATTGAACACGTTAGTCCTGCAATTCTCAAATATAGTCATGGAAATTCCGATTTTTACATAGAAAATATCCATTTTTCATAGGAAATAGCCATTTGCAAACAAAGAGGCGATCACTTATTTGAAAATATATCCACTGGAATGACTGGCTCGGTTATTGAGTGAGTCCTTCTAGCGGTAAATAAAACATAATAATCTCCTCTTGGTCTGAAAATGGACATTTCCCGAGACCACCGCAGAAGCCGCTTTGGCCAGGTTGAGTGTAAAAAGGTTAACTGTTACATGCAGACGAGATAGATTTTGTACACAAGGACTCGTGATTCTGTATGATATAAGCGATAGTCTGTCTGTCTGTCTGTCTGTCTGCCTGGCTGCCTGCCTGCCTGCCTGTCCGCCTCCCCGCCTGTCTGTCTGTCTGTATGTCAGCAAATATTGTGCCATGTTTCGCCATTTGTTGATAGATTCAAACCAATCGTTTCGTTTCAGTTTCACCTTTTAACCCGTCAATTTGTTTTAACAATTTCAATTTTTTCATAAAAAATGTCCATTTGCAGACCAAGAGATTATTTTTGAAAATTAACCACTGGAATGACTGGCTCCGGAAATTTTCAAAAATAGTCTTCTTTTGGTCTGCAAATGGACAGTTCGCAAGACCACTGGAGAAACCGTTTTTTGGGTGATATGAGTGTTAACGGGTTAATGACCGATGCGATAAGTTGGCTCTGCGCCAATTTAGACATTCTGATCATTCAATTTATGGGAAATTACATGTTAGTCGAACATGGTTGGTGGTGTTGGGGGAGGACGTAACGCACACGCTCGCGTTTTCGGGCCAATTTATTGGAAATGGGGCGGTTCACCAAGTCACGTTGTCGTACAAACATTCACCTTGAGAGCCGCCACCTTGTGGCCACAATAATATAGTAAATTACTTGCATTATGTGACAGCCTGCCATTAAGGACCACTTGGTATTATACAGGCTTGACCGACAATCAATCGGATTATGTACTTTTCTGTATAGACAATTCAATCGGTCTCGCAAAGCCTCACTCCGGCGTTTTTGTTTTTAGTAAACGCAATATCGAATTTTCCCGATTTTTGTTCCACGCCTACAGATATTTTTATCACGTGCTTAGGGTGTTTTGATAAGTGTCATCGCGACTCACGCCCTTATATAACGGTGTACTTAGGGTTTGATTATAATTAGGGCCCCCGCAAAGGCATATAGTAATCACCGCATCCGTCCGTCCACAATATCTCGTAAACAGCATATCATACAGAACCGCTTCAGATATTTTAATGAAACGGGGTATATGTCTCAGTTATGATCATCAGATGTGCCTTTTGAAGAATTGTCGTTTATAGGTTCGATGTTTTGGCTGAAAATGGGCGTTTTAATTCAACAGCTCACGATTTTTGTCAATTTCCTCGTAAACACCATATCATATAGATTAAGATAATTTAATGAAACTTGGCAGGACCCTCAGTTATGATACGCAGATGCACCCTTTGAAGAATTCAGGTTTATGTGTCCAATATTTTGGTAGAAAATTGGCGTTTTAATGCAAAAACTCACGACTTGTGTCAATTTTCTCGTAAACACGATATCAAATAGAATCGCTTAAAATAATTTGTTGAAACTTGGCATATGCCTCAGTTCCTGATACATGCATAATTATTAACTACCTGACTGAAGGAATGAGTAAATGAACGAACAAATAAAAAAGCAACACACGTATACAAACGGACATCTGAACAACTGAACGGATCTTTGAAATGGTCTACATGGAGGAATTCACGAAGAGGTGGGTGCGTGCGCGCGTGCGTTGCGCGCGCGCGCGCGCGTGTGTGTGTGTGTGTGAGCGCGCGCGCGTGTGTGTGTGTGTTGCCTATTGGAGCAAGTTTGAGATTGTCATATGGGAACTGAGCCGTTTACAAACGGGCGCAGAGTTAACCAATTGTCAAATGGGCCCGCGCCGTTTGCAAATGGGCTCGCCGATAACCAATTTGCGTATTTGCCTGCGACGTTTACAAACGTATGCGGCGATAACCAATTAGTATATGGGCCGTGTGCCGTTTATAGACGCTAGCGCTGATAACACATTGATAGCCTATATGGATCAGTGCCATTTGCAAACGACCCTGTGTCGTTTAGAAACGGGTCGAATTGGTTATTGGGTCGCTACATTGAAACGTGCTCCAGTCAAATTACCCTTCAAAGAATAATAAAATAAATCGAATTTTATAGCGTTCAACCTGTATATAGCAGCCACGCGTGTTTGGCGAAACGAATGTCTGCCCAAAACACCTATGTAAAATAGTTTATTTTCAAATATGTGACTGCCAGCCAGCCAGTATTATGTTTATTCATACAATAATATCTACTCCTGGGTATATGTAGAAAATGACTTAAGTAAAGGAAAATTTCGCTTTACACGGTACGGTTGTTATGCAAGCAGTTGGAAAGCAGTCATTTATATCACGATTACTGTTGTTCATGGACCTGTTCAAGTGTAACCATCGATCATCTGACGTCATATGAGGTCATGATTAACTAAGTGACGTTTATGCTAACGCCATAAACATGATGTCATGAGTGATTCAAAATAGTCTGTTTTAACGCTTAATAGTCTTACGCGTTGTACGAATTGTATGTCTTTGCTATTTAAGAAACATGCCGTTGAATATTTTGCCATAGGCAGCAACAGCTCCCAGTCAAATTAGTTTCAAAATATTTAATATCTTACATGCATAGTTTTCTGGAAATTTATAGTCAGGAAGTTCAGATATCAATCGATCCCAAGACGGACGTTGCGTGGGTGGAGAGTAGATTTAGATGGGCGGGGCATAGCTAAAATTGGAAACGTCAATTTGGTTAAATCCACCAATCGACCAGCTCGCGGGTGATCACTGATGCACTCTCTGAGCTCGGGATCAGTGTATCATTTGACCTATAGTCATTTCTTTTCAGTGATTTACAGTTGTAAGCGCATCTGTTGAAGACCTCTGTCCTGGGCTTGTGGAGAAGAGGACGTGAGGAGGATTCTGTCCACAACTTTGATTATACTGAAGATACCATTTCTGGTCATGATACAACGTATGCCATGGTGATCATTGCGTGGCAACCCGCGACATCGACTGGGTGCAGAGAAGATCCAGTGAAGGCTATATGCCGTAGTATTCTGACCGCTGATGACATCAAGCAAGCTGATGACTTAGGGGCTTTTATGCAACCATACCAATCTCTAGCTAATTCACTAATAGTAGACGTAAAGATCAAAGTAGTTTAACTTATCAGCTTGTCTATTGCTGTGCATGTATAACAAATAAATTAGACAGTATAGCTATACTTTAGCAACCTCACCACGCAGGGTTTCGTGTCTGAACTAATGCTGCCATTCTTTGCTGCTGCTACTGGATATAGCAATGGACTTTTTCATGTTTAGCTATGCCCCGCCAATCTCTAGCTAAGCTCTGCCAACATCTCGCTCGTGTTGGGATCGATCGATCTCCGAACTCTCTGACTATCAATTTCCAGAAACTACAGGTAAGCTATTGAATATTTTGAAACTAATTTGACTGGGTATAGCAGCAACGGCGCCCAGTCAAATTAGTTTCAAAATATTCGACAGCATTTTTATTTTAATATTAGAGACATAGAATTCTTACAACGGACGGTTGTAATAGAATAATGTATGATGTAATGATTATGACGTCATCCTACACGCCACTTAGCTGATTGTGGCGTCATATGGCGTCATTACTCTAGAAATGTCCATTACACAAAATGATGTCGCCTTTACCATCAAGATTCTCAGGAACTATGCACTTGCCTGGAGGGGCCCATGCATGAAATGGAAAATGTGTTGGACTGGTACATGGTCTGATATTGATATGGCCATTGAGCGGGTAACACTCAAGGAGAATTATTCAACGTAACGCACAGGGATTCAGCTAAAAGAAAATAGCCCACAGCGCGCATACTTTTTTTAAACACATTTTATTGTAACATCTGTACAATGGGAGTGGGCACAAGTTCTGGCAACTTATTCTTGGTCGCTCCCTATAAAACTTTTAGACGGCAGCATTTAATTAAACTTATATACATAGTTTATTTACATAAATCAGAATGAGAGAGAGAGAGAGAGAGCTCAAATTTACTGCACCAGTTAATAATGTTATCATACTAAACCCGCCTACAGCGATCGCCAACCCCTGCAGGCGTAAGACGGATGACCGCAGGGAACCGCCGCATTCTGTCCGTAAAGGATAATTTCCACTTGGAATAAAATCCAGTAGGTAAACATATGTTTTAGTAATCACATCTTGGTGCCTCATGCGGTGGTCGCTATGGACAGGTTTGGCCATGCAAATACATCAACATGATCGCCATGCATGCACATATACACAATCATAGCACAGTACACAATGCTCTGCGATTATTAACTGACACCTTCACTGAAACATGGCCAGAACAGCACAGAGAAATTCACCCTGCAAACATACGACACGATATAGGAGACCTGTGAATATGTTCCAGTTGTTTCTTATGGAACACAATCCATTCACAGTTGATGACCACCAGTTGAGAAACATCGCTACGGGATTAATTCCAAATAAAGCAGACCAGGCTGTGAATATTGCTGTCATGCGAAGGGTGGTTAAAGTCAGAAACAAAAATGTTCACATCTCCTCTCAAGAGCTGCGCCACCGTTTACTGTTATGCGCCTATGCATCTGGACCACAACAGCAAAGTGTATTTGAACATGAACTTGCAATGGTATGTCCAGGCGATTTCCATGATGATGATAGAATGAAAGAATCGCAAACGTTACAACTGGCAAAGTATAATGTTGAAATGGACAATGCAGAGCCAGTAGCAAGAGCTTCTGAACACGGTGAACTTTCGCATCGGATAGAACAGAAGCGACAGTGACTTAATCGAGCAAGCGTTCCTGATGTGACTTTTCAAAACAGCACATCTGTTCCGGGAAACAAGGCTGGATTTCGGTCGAACAGGTACAATAAGCAGAGCACCAACAATACATTTAGATGTTGAGGTAGCGCGGTGGGCTGTGTGGGGTGTTGTGGTAGGGGGTGGAGGTGGTGAGGGGATGTGGTGAGGGTGGTGTCTGTGGGTAGAGGGTGGGAAGAAGGTGATACATGTGTTGTGATTATGAGGAAGGCAGTAGAATTGTCGCAAACAGAGAAAACAACGAGAGTTGTTGCTGATGATACAGGTCCTGCTTCTACATCATGCAAGCATTTCTTCAAATATTTTCCTACAAACTAGGCAACAGAAAATATGCATCACAGTGGCTAACGAGATTGTAGGTAGGGAACTGTGTACGTGTCTGACATTTGCCCACAGCTCATGTCTGTGTTAAACCAGGAACAACCTGGATCTCAGGTAGAAAATGGAGCAATGTCAGCAATGATCTGCAATGGGGCGCGAGCCGCCCCCCACCCCTTCCGCCGCCGCCCCCACTTCTGGATATACTATATTTTTACACATAGCTGTTGTTTTACAATTTTCAACATATTTCTTAAGAATAGTAAAGTTATATAGACATTTAGTTGATTATCGCAACAAGCGTAAATCGGTATGGTGTACCTGTTGGTTCGTTGGTATGTCTGTATGTCCGTCGGTTTGTCTATCTGCCATGAGCACATATGCCACTGGTTAGCAAAATAATCAATGATGTTGGTGGCAATGGTTGTTCACAGACGTATTTGAATTGCCTTTGTAATTTTGATGAATTTACCGTTTAATAAACTTGTGGCGTTGAGTATTTTTTATTTAAACCCATAGACATCAGCAGCAACCGCACCCCCATCACCACCTCCTCCAGCCTCACGCCACCACGCCCAACACCCTGCTCTCCGGAAATTTCATTTTGTGGTCACTCAAAGTCATCGCATAATATTTTCTGTAAGTATGGTCCTATAACATATCAAATAAAACCTTATGATATCTACATTACAGATAACATATTGTAATCACTATTCGATATATCATAAACGAATGCGTATATGCTTCAATTAATGTTGTGAACAAAGCGGTAGCAATTCTGACTCCTAATTCAATGTGTATTATGGCTCTAGATCAGCCTCTGTACCAATTAGGATAGTAAATCCAATGGAGCTGGCCACAATCCATCGTGCAGATCACAATGTAGTAATGTCCGGCAGCCTTCACATTGGGATGGCAGTTCTCAAGTTACTTGGGGATGACCTGGTCGACAGCGAGTGGACCAATGCACTTGTACAATCTGAAATTGACTCATCTGGAAGAGCAAACTTATTTCAGAAAGCGTCCAATGTCACACATACTCCAGTTTTGGTATACCATCTTGCAACTAGAGCTTGAGATGTTGACCTTTGTCTGAGCAATTCGAGAAACAGATTTCAGACTTTATATTGATACTTTGACGAGGATCGATCAATGATTCTTCTTTTAGAATCGCTAAAATTTTGCCAGATTCTGAGTCCACCTGCATGGCGTGACTGCACTAGAAGTCAAGCATCCTGCTTTATTTGCTGGGTTTCTCAGAAGCATCTATACTGTGGATACAACAGCTCGTCTTTTCTCCTCTGCCCATTGATCAGGCCCGCAAACCGAACAATTAGGTAGCGAAAGGTGATGATGTAGCAGTGATCCCCACAGAGAACTCTGCATGTTTGGGGTGCTGAATCGTATCCAGGGCTCTGATGGTCTGAGCGATTGGAGAGTTCGAATTTTCAATAGACAAGAGAAAGAAAACAGATCGCTGGGATCTGGAGCAGACGCGGTATGCACAGAACTCCCGCCTCTCTTACGGAAATACGAAGTTTCCTTGGACTCTGCCAATATTATCGTGGTTATGTCCCAGAATTTAACAGAATTGTTTTGCCACTTTTCCAACTCACAGAAAAAGATTAGCTTTGTCATTGGACAACAGAATACAAGACTGTTTTCGTGCTTTTAAAGGAAAGGTTGATCACCGCCCAATACTAGTGCATCCGGATCCCTTATTCCCTCTTATCCTTGACACAGATGACTCGGAGACAGGAATTGGTGCCATTCTATTGCAGATCGGCCACAATGGTCATGAGCAAGTCTTATGTTATGGATGTCGCCGCCTTTCCCGCATGGAATGATGTTATTCCACTTTCAAGCATGAATTGCTTGCCGCCATTCACTTTCTTAAGCATTTAAAGTACTTTCTCTATGGAAAGACAGTTGCACTATGAACTGACCACACCTCTTTTTGTTGGGTCCAAAAACTCCTTACCCCTGAACGACAAATTGCCCATTGCTCAAGAAACCCTTCAGTGATTCCAATTCGATGTGGTATATCGCCCTGGGAGTTTGCACAGAAATGCGGACACTCTGTCTTGTAAACACACAGAACCCTATTCTCCCCCAGAGGATTTCAACGATCTGCCTATGCTGATATCGCCTGTGGATCACCTCCCTGTTGAGATTGTGGAAAGTGATGAGTTGATATTGTCTCTCCTTTCCACTGGAAAATGGGCGCCTGCTTGCACGAGCACTACTCAAGAAAGGCACCCGCACCTTGGACCTGTTATGGCTTGGCTTCATAACCATGAATGTCCTTACCTCAAGCAAATCTCTCTGGTATCTAGTACTACAAAATAGTACCATTAATGCCTAGAAGAATGTTGCGTACATGATGAAATTGAACACTGTACTACCGTAATAGTCTTGTAGTACATCGAAGTTACCGAGAGGCAGTTTTGGAACAACTACATGACTGTTTGGGACATTTTGCCCATGATCGCACACTGGAAAAAATTCGGCCACGTTTTCACTGGATCAGAACAGATGGCACTGTGAAAATGTTGAGTGCAAGATGTATCCTGTGTCAATACCATGCTGCAAATACTCGTACCGCTGCTCTTCAATCATATATTGTAAGATCACCTTTTGAACATGTTGCCATTGATGTCATGGGATCCCTCCAAGAACTCTGCCATCTACAGCACATCATGAAGACACCGACTATACCTTTTCACCCTCGCTGTGATGGCGTGGTTGAACAATTTAACCAGACCATCACCCCCATATTAACAAAGCAAACTCAGTTAAATTGCTGTGGCTGGGACCTACGACTCCCTTTTGTTGTCATGATGGCTTATCATACCGCAGTCAATTCTAGTTCCAGATTCACACCAACACATATGATGTTAGACCAGGAATTGTGGCTTCCACTGGACATAATAATGTGACGTGCACCCGGGCAACTTAAACTCTCTTTCACTATATGTGGAATTGCTTAATCAGAGATTAGATGATGTACACGAGGGTGTGTGAACGCACTTCCCAGAAGTGTATAAACAGCAGACAGCAGCCCATGACCATCGTGCATATGGCGAACCATGCACTATCAACGACTATGTCTGGGTCAGTGACCCAACCCCGCCTCATGGTGCTAGTCGCAAATTAAGCTACAAGTGGAAGGGCCATAGGTCGGATGTAACATACCTTCTACGTGCATGGGATGAATGAGAGGTACTCCTCAACTTTGCCTGAAGACGTGTGTGGGAGCAAGAGAATGATTACTGCTTGAACGTGACGCCGCCAGGTACCAACCAACAGTAGAACTGCCACCCCTCCCACCACCATCCCGATCTACGCCCGATCTTCCCGACGGAGAAGACGGTGCGATCGGCCATGCGGGGGGCCTGAGTGGATAGCAGGGACTACGTGGTCGGGAAAACTGTATCTACAAGAGAATCCGGGACACCTTCCATTTGGAGTGACAGGACATATAGGAATAAGGGTTTGTTTTAGCACAAACCACCCCAGCCCACAACTGTCATCAGGATGACAGAAATCCAGCCCGTGGTGATGTACCCCATGGCTATGCTTTCGATTTAACATCATGCTCGGAGGTGGTATTAATACTACAACCTGAACCACTGATTTCTACCGTGAACACCCAAATCCACCGTTTAGTAGGTTATATCACACTCGGGAGATGGGTCCCACAGTCCCCACACCCGACTTAATCACTGACCTCTACTGAAGACTACCCGAGTCCAACGTCGATGGGTGATTTCATGTTAGGTAGATGGGTTCCAAAACTGCCCCCACCCACTATAAGCCTCTGACTTATGTCGTGGAAACCCAACCTATGAATGTGGAAATATGTATAGTGCAACTATTCTTGTTATAAAGGCACAATGTAAAAAGATGTATTATAAATTGTATAAATATCTCACTGGCGAGTAAAGTCTGGATTTGGTGCCACCAAATACGGAAACATGCCACTATGTGCCAAGCGCTGAGACAGCCGCTGGCCAGCGAGGGATATTCGGCATGGTCGAACTAGAGGAGGGGCGGACAAGGCCCGCTCTCGATCCGAATGAGTGCCCTAACTAAATAGGGAACCATTTTCTCCGCTCTTGCCATAGTCACTTGGTGGAATTAAGGATCCTTCCACCATAGGTAACATAAAACGCCAAGAGGGGGACATTAGTGCAGGAAACTATAACCGACCAATGACAATTGTTACCTCTATTAATGGGACTTTTCTGATGTTAGATGTTGTTGGAACAATATGGGAATGTTGATACACGAGGGTCCTGTAATCCAATACTTCCTCACGTACAACAAGCACGCATAGCCTTTGACATCACACTACTAATTAATTGAGATCACCCAGGATGATGTCTTAGATCACAAGCTGAATCGGCATCTTTTGGTGGCTATAAACATATAGGTCGTAAGGGTCAGAATGCACATGCTGGCTTGTTGTCATGACATTTGCCGAGTGCAGAAACAACCGAGTCGGTGACACAGTAGTACAAACATTTCATATCATCATAGCATCAGTATAATAGTAATGCCGACAACCTTCTTTTCCCTTGAACCAAATGAAATTTATTTGAAAATAAATGCAGTAGTAAAACAAATGATGCCATGTGCTGACAACAGGAAATGTATCCCGAATCCGTTTCTTAAATTTCGATGTTTGGTCCAAAAAGTAACACTTGCTGCAAAAGTCCCATTGATTTGCGAAATATACTATCTAATGCTAAGCCTTTGAAGAAATTGTGAAATTCCTGGAAAAAAGTTTAAAAAATTCCTTCGCCATATTAGTCGTATAAACGTCCAAAAAGGATAATAAAAATATAAGTCTACACTTGCACTATGGGCAAGACATTTAGTCTGACCAACGACTTGAAGGCCCACATAGAGAGATTTCATGACGGCATTCATGCTGTATGCCAGACCTGCCAAGTCTTCATCCATTCCGCCAAAGGCCAAGTCCACGCTAAGAAGTTTGGGCACGAAGCCCCATTGGTGACCCTAACCCGTGCAGAAATGGATTTACTATTGGCCTCCCAGCAGACCGCGGATAGGTTGGTCATTGAATTTCATGGATGCAAGATGATGCACCTTAGAGATTCTGCCAATGTACCTATCCGAATTGACGATGAGAGTGCCCCAAGTCGACCCATTTCTGCAGCTGCTCCAGAAAAAAAGAAGGCGTGGTTGCCACCACTCGGATGCCGAAGACCCAACCCAGTCAGTCTACATCTTTTTGGTCGAGTACGACACGTGGCCCTTGTGTCCGAATCAGGATCAGGCCCACTATAGTCATAGGACCTAATAAGGCCTGCTACTGCAGAGTTATTAGTCGATCAGTAGCTCAGTGAGTCAGATGATTCTCCAGACACTGATGCTATGAATACCGAGGTACTAACCAAAATCGCCACTGCCATGGCATGCCCACTTGACGGCATAACTGACGATTCCACCGCAAGACGGCTCCAACAGTTATTCGGCTATTATTGCAGATACCTCGCGGGGACTAGAGCCGCTTTCAGTTTCGTCATCGCTTATGATTGCCATTACTACCGTGCAACCAGTATTCACCACGGCTACAGACGTTCGATCTTCGACCACTGTCAAACTGTGTGTGATTTCAGAGACTATTACTGTGCCAATTATTGTACCAATTATTGATAGACTATCTCTTCCTACTTCCGCCGTCACCCCAGCTGTAACGACTACTGCTGCTGTAACTGCCGGTGCTGACGAACACCATCATGACTCGGACCACAGCCACCACCACTGCCACTCCTACCCCTACCACTGCGACAGTTGAAACCACTGTATCCGAGGTCAAATTGAGCTTCTCTACTATAAGCGATTTGGTCGATTCTGGAATCACGATAAGAATGATCCCGCTACAGAAGACTTCGACATCGCATCGGCCAGCAATGCCAACATACTATTCTTGCCATTGCACGCCACGTACCATCATGTCGGTGTCTCTTTCTGATGTAGCCGTCATATCCACTCCTGTCACATAGTACATACGCGAATTGCTACGACGAGCTCGAGCCCATTCAACTACCGGTTTCAGAGCTGGTGAGTCACATATGTGCGCACTTTTACCCCGCTTACCCCTATTACATATCCGAATACCCGAGAGTGTAATCGGATACCAGTATCATGTTGTACAAATTCTACTTGATTACTTGAGAGTAAAATTCTATGGTGAGCATGAATAACTAGTTATTCGTGGATTTTATATGAAAACAATATTTTTCATGGCATGGATTGGATTGCGAGGTGATAGTTGACAATTGGTGATATGTGTAAAGCTCGGTGACTTGATGCGTTAACGATGAGAACGTAATATAGTAGAGAGAATTAATAATGAGGTAGCAGGCTGGTATTGTAATGAACATTATCCTAATGGCAGATGCATGCGATCTCTAGCGGGACTACATCCCCGGCACCCAGAATAATAAGAAGGTCCACAAACCAAAAACTATTTTCGCATTTAATCCATTTGAAAGTAATCCCAGTATCTCACTTTGACAGTCATGATTTAATTATGTAAGCTGTTGAATCTTTTGAAACCAATTCAGTAAAATTAGTTTCAAAATATTCAACAGCATTTTTACACATTTGTTCAGAATGTATTGTATATGTAGCAGCAGCAGCAGCCGTGGCCAACCCCTCATTGCCCCACTGGATAAAGGGCCCCAAAACTAATTAGTCCTAGGCCCCGAATAGCCATAATGCGGCTATGTGAATGATTAAAATATATATTGCAATGCAATGCAATAACACAGAGAACTACAGTGACTGATAAGTGATATTCGTGTTGTTCAAATTTCTCTATTCACCGTTTAAGGAAATATTACCACTGGTGTAGAACTTATTTCTACTCGATTAGAAACTAGTACCATTCGAGTAGAACTGTTATTACTAGATTTACAACTGCTATAACTCAATAGAAAGCGATCACTCCACGAGAAACAGTACTACTCGAATAGAAACTAATTCCACTCACGTAGAAATAGCTTTACATGAGTGAATAAATTGTACTCCAAGAGAAACTATGACAGCCACATCAGGAACTTTCCACTCTAGTAGAAATTTCAACACTCAATTTCTTCCTACTCCAGAAGAAATACTCCACTGGAGTGGTAATATTTCTATTCGAATGGAAAGTTTCTAATTGAGTTGTAATATTATACTTGAGTGGAAATTGTCCACTCGAGTGGAAATACATTCCGCTCGAGTAATAATATATCTATCTACTCGATTGGCAATAGCTGCAACTTGAGGGGAAAGATTTCTACTCGAGTGCAGTTAAAGAAGAACAATTCAATATGTAAGAGTATGAGAGCTACTTACCTGCCGCCATAGAGAACGTATTAAAGGTGTAGGCAAATTATGGTTGTCAAACTTACAGAAACTTGTAGACCCAACCTTAAATCTCATTGTTAAGGATGTTAGAAGTCTGGCATATCCAATGCATACATCCAATTTAAGTTCATTATATTGTTGATGCACTTGCAGATACACGATCATCTACAGTGGTTACGTTGACGGAGGAATACAGTCTTAACTATGCCCCGTCCATCTTTAGCTAGGCTCCACCCACGTGTCCGCCCTTTATTTTGGAACAAATTTGACTGGGTGTTGTTGCCGTCTATGGTAGCAACAGCGCCTGGTCAAATAAGTTTCAAAATATTTAACAACATGATTATTAAATAGTATATACATACAATTCGTACAACCTGACGGACTATTGTGCGTTTAGGATGGACTAAATCGAGCCATTCATGACGTAATTGATTATTGAGCCAGCCTATATGTCATACAGTTGAAACTGGATTGCTAATCTAGGTAGCAACACTCATCAGAAGAAACAAAAGCAATCACTGTGTTGGGATAATAGAGTAGAGGGATCTATTTCTAATTATGCCCTGCCCATTACTATCTAAGCTCCACCGACTTTATTGAACTCGATTTACATATCCAGAACCCCGAGTTACCTAAATCTCAATTTCAAGGTATGTGTGTAGGTATAGGTCAGGGTTTATAGTCTGCTTCCATTTGCGTGCTCAGCCGACTTCTCCAACTACAGGTAACTTTGCTGGTTTGCTGTACAATATTTTGAACCTATGGCAGCTCCCAGTAAAATATTCAACAGAATGTGTATTAAATTGTAATCCCATCGAAGACATATAATTCGTACACTTGACGGACATTTCGAACAGCATAGCGGACTCATAATACGTCATTGCGATTGGAACGTCAACCTATAAGTGACGTATTTGATTAGGACATCATATACTTGGGTGGCAGATCAGATATGATCATTTCATTAAGCGCTACGATCATCTACGTACTGATTGGCAACAAGTTAACCATTTCCATTACACAGACCAAATATGGTTGAATATTTTGAAACTAATTAGACTGGAATCTGTTGCTGCCTAATATGTAACACCATGCCTGTATAATTGGTGCTTTAAATGGCGAGATATTGGGATCTCAGAGTTGTTAATTTGGACAGAATAAAATTGATTATAAAATTGTTTTTAGAAACTATGTATAATTATATGGTTTTAAGAATTGGCCAAAGATTTAGCCAATCCTGCGTTATATTTGCCGGATTTCAGTATTAGACCTCTACTAACATCCCGCCAATGGGCTAATGAGCAGGCCAGGCCATGAAGACGATAGTGAATATACTACAAGAAAACAAGGGCAAATGTTCCCAATACCCGCGTCAGTGATATAGTTTTCAATCAGGCCACCATTAGGTCAAAGGTTGCTACGTTGAAATCAATGTTGCTGAAAGTTGTTGTTGTTTCGTTTTAACGTCTGGCCCAAAAAAGTATGGTATGGCTTCGCCAACTGATGCATAAACATCTGCCCAAGTTTGGCGATAATCCCTCCAGCAGAGCAGAGTTATTAACAAATATGTCTAAAGAGTCCATACTGAAATTAACGTTGCTGAAAGCTTATGCCTTTGCGTTTTAGCGCTTGGCCCCTAAATTGGAATTCGTCTTTGGGACCGGAGCGGCAGGATTCCAATAGATTTTTGTGAAGATCCATCCAGTAAAATAAGAGTTGTTAAAATGTCTTAACGGAAGGGAAAAGGGAAATAACAAATTATATTTATTGGTAGGTTCATACAATATTAAATAAACTATCATCGGTAAAAAATGGAAATGAATCGGGATTATTTGAGAAAAGGCATTTACTAAATCTATGAGCGCTTAACTTGGAGCCAATTAGTGACCATGCTGGTGCTTAGCACTCCGCCGTGTGTCAACTGTGGGGGGGGGGGCATGCGGCATGCCGCATAGGCCTACCTGAAGATAATGAAAGCACACCTGAATATAGTTTTGTAAGCGTATGGATAGTATTCGCTATAGGCGCCAATGTAGAGCGACTAACTCACTACTGCTAATTCACTATTGATCCTTTTGAAAACGTTATATTTGAAAGTCACATTTCTGGTGGAAGTAACAGGTTTCGGTCAAAATGATTTCAAAATACACAGCTGGTTTACAAGGCCGCACTATGATGCTCAGTCGCCAACTGAATATTTTGAAATTCGTGTGACTGAATGTAGTTTGACCCCCGTCTCAGGAAACATCGGCTTTCAGTCAAATTGTTTTAAAACTAGACAGAAGGAAGTAGTGGCTAATCAGCTAATAACTGAGGTTATCTAACCGGCTATATAGGGCATTATTTACACCAATGCGCGGAGGTCCAGCTGCGTCACTAATTGGTTCCCGGCAGAGTGACATAAATGGTATTTAGCTGCTTTTTTCTAATTATTCTGATTTAATTATGGTTTTTTACTGGCGGCTGTAGGTTGATTATTAGATAAAGCTTTTACTCAAGAGCATATGTTAGTTCCCTGATACTTTCCTTTAAGAAAAAAGGAGAAAAAGAAGGAGAATGAGGAAGAGGATGAGGAGGATAATGAGGTGGAGATGGGGTAGGAGTAGGAGAAGAAATACAAAATTCAAAACTTGACTTCGAAATTCAAAACTCGACATCGAAATTCAAATCTTAAATCGACCAATTCTAAACAGTCCTATATATTAAAAATTACTACCCCTACATATACATCCACTGCTACCATCCCGTACCTATGCTCATAACCACCCTTACCCATAACCACCAATACACCCACAGCTATTTAAAACGGTACCAAACCCACGTACTCATAGCCACCCTACAACTATCACTACCCACCAATGCACCCATTGTTCTTACGTCTTACCAATACAGCAATGTCCAACTTTACCATATTACGCCATATCGATCTGTACCCCGCAAAGATATTGCTAGACAATGTCAGCTGAATACACATTGTACCAACAACCATATTTATCCCTCTCAATACACCCATAGCCCCACCCTACTCGTACCCCATGCCATGCCATACCATACAATTCACTATTGCTTTACACATCAATAATGACACGACTACATCAGCATAGCTTACCAGCCTATTCTATCCTAAAGAGTTACTAATATAGCCTACTAGCATAGCCTACTAGCATAGCCTACTAGCATAGCCTAATAGCATAGGTTAGCATACTGGACTACTGTAGCTCGTGGGGTAGAGTTGGACCATTCCTGTGTCTGGTGTCGGGTCGGCGCGTCGCATGTACACGACGAGTGATGACGCTGGCTAGCTCCCGGTCTCGGTGTTACGGATCCCATATGACACTGCCCTACGGTTAACAAAGACCAGCTCCTAAGGCCGGTGGAACTCAATTGTTCCGGTGGGGCCGTGCGACCATCGTCGCGAACATTAAACACAATGGTATCAGCCCATGAGTTTGTGTCACCGGTATGCCTGTCTATAGCAATTTCGTGATCTATGGACTTACAATATTTGTTTGGTGACATAAAAATTAAGTCTTTACAATTGATTTACCTAAAACATACCGTCAAGTTTGCTAGATAAAAATGAGCATACGAAAATACAAGACATAGAGACAGCCTGATGAACTTTTAAACGCAGGACTCCCGGGGGTACCACACAGACTCGTAGGTCCGCAGAGGTATCCCGGCAAGGGAAACCCCATAGACGAGTTCACTAATTAGCTTAATATACGTTATTATACCACTAAGCTGAAAAGGAAAGAGGATTATCTTGTTGAAGCGGCGAAAGGTTATGTGCCTCGCACGGGCACTACTTCTGGTGCTGTTTGTCTGGGTGAGAAGTAGTAGCCTCGCACGGGCCGCCATCACTAGATCCTTGCGAGAGGCAAGTGCCTCGTGCGGGCCTCCATCACTGGAAAATGCTGCCATAGCTTAAAGCGGGAGGAGAGTATTGGCCAGAAGGAGGGCCACTCTATATTCAATCAAAGTGCCATAAAGAAAAGGCCATACCTAGTGAAATTATGACTATAATGTTGCATGCTGTTTTATGTGAAGACGGGACGAGCGATTCCCGAGGGATTCCCACGTCACCATCTCATGTAGTTTCAAGTATGCTGAATTAGTACTTTCCGCTTTTATTTATGCAGGCCTTCTTCTATGCCTAACCTAACATTTAGTTTTTAAAGACAAGAACTAGTTTAGGCCGCAAACGGCGGGTGCCCTACCTATCTTTAGATATGGCTGCAGTTGAGATTGGATGTCCTAAGACATAAATACTCAAGACAGCGTGCCTACATGTTATTTTGCAAGACTTCCGAGTTTGGTGAGAATCCGGACATCTTGCTCCATAACCACATAAAACTTCACAAGACAATGGTTTCTTTTCACATAAGCAAGTTTATGCAACTAAGATGTCGTTATGGTAGGGGAAGAGAGACGAATACCCACCGCGAATGTCCTTCCTATGCGTGAGTGCCATATTCTAACATCTTGCCCAGACACTCGTACAGAATTCGGTGGGGATGCGCATCTCGCCCGTCACCAGGTCCTATGGAGCTAACCTACCTGATGTTAGGTTTAAACGCAAGTTGCCCAGATATGCACTGCTGTGCGGGGGAGACTTCATAAAAGATGACAAAGGAAACAATAATTATAATATGTTTTCGCAGTGCTTCCTACATTGGCAAGGATAACTAACTACAAAGTATCAAAAGATACGTGGGAAGTGTACGTGACACCACACCCTTGCCTCACCACTCGGAAAACCCAATAGTTTCCCAGGGTCGGATCAGTCCATGGTGTGGATAGGGACATGCAAACCATTAAGAAGCCATAAGGCTATAGGAACATGAACAGAGACAATCACTTATAGATATGAGGCCAAATAGGTATTTTGGCCAATTTTGCACAACCTTGCCAGAGTGCGGGGCTAAATTATCGCAACTACCCGTAAAGAGGCGTACACTATGTGTCTCTTGACGAAGAAATTGTCTCTAATCATATTAAACCTATCCTATCGAGCTAAACAGACATGCTTTTTAGTCGGTAGCATGCCGGGCTAAACAGAGTTATAGAACGGACAGCGACCTCAGTGAAAAATTGTTGGTGGCGGGAGAAAGTGATGTATATATAAATGTTGCTGTATAGTGTTTCCTACGTGCATTGCAGTCCTACGTTTTCTATAAATAAACAAAACATATGAACGGATGGCTACTCGCCATATATAAGACTAACCAGTACAAGTAATACAATTTAAAAAAAGATCAGAGTGATATATATATATAGTACAGGCTGGTAGACCTACTACAGTGCGGTTAGTAAAAACACCTTACAGTAAAATAAGAATAACTATAAACAGATAAAGAAATTATAACTATCGGTCCTAAGACCGTTACGGTTCCTTTTAGTCATCGGGAAAGTTTTATAAAAGATTAAATATATTTACTAAGATCGTAATTAACGGAATAATTAAATGCTCGGTAGCCATTATCAAGGATGAGCTATCGTGTTACTGAAATTGATACTTCACAGTTGGCGTGATGAGAGTTGACGCGTTCTCTGGAAGCTGGAAAAGTTCCAGCATGTCGGTTCCCGCAAACAGGATCCCCGCATGCAGTCCAGGACGGGAGCGGAGCGAACTCAGGACGGTAATCACAATACAAGAATGTCTAACGATCAGTCAGCGAGTGATACAGTAACATTACGGTTAGGAAGAAAGTTCCCGTACACCGACGGTACGGATGAAAGTGAAGATCAACCCATCTATTAATGGGGGTTGTCGAATACGGATGAAGATGCATAATAGGGTTAACGGTGCCGGGTACATCAGCTAGCTCTTAAGACGTACCGGGCAAAGTTTACTTGCTGCGGTCAAAAAGTAAACCTACACGACATCAGTGCAGGGGCGGTTGAATAACCACTTTTTGGCGTGGCCGGCAGATCTGGCGAGTTATCCACCAAAGAACATCGCTGCCTCTACATCTGTAGAACCACATTATTTAGGCCGGGAAAGGCCTCACCGCAAGATTGTGTTCCGAGTTAGTTCTTGATTTAGTTGTGAACAATATTATCAAAAGTTTCAAAAAAATACTCCCGAACAATCGGGAGATACACAATTCTTTATTGTGCGGTGGGTTGGGTTGCTGCTGCCGGCTACGGGAGAGAAACTTCCGAAGACAGAGGTAATATATTTAATACCTGTCTCGCTGATGGTAGCTGCATACAGATCCAACCTGTTCGACCCCTGGCCGAGGATGCTCTCGAACTCTGGATTCCATCTCCTTATATACTATTCGTGACATCATAGGCGCAGGCCTCAACCAATCATCGGCCGAGCAATAGCCAATCAGCGCGCAGCTAATAATGATGCAGTCGAATGTTCTAGAACATTCTAGAATTTCTGCGTACACGTGGTTACGACGTCACGGCAATATTTTGAAGATAATCAAAGTGGTTTTCCGTGGATAACTCAGCCATTTCCTAACCGATGTTGAGATGATTTACAGATTCGGAAAGCCCGTCGAATTATGGTCTTGATTAATGCCAGATTCGTCGGGAACAAGCAATTATAAAGAATTACAATGTACCTACTCGATACACTAAAAGTGCTATCCTATAGGTTTATACATGCGTATGGCTCTACCCAGGGGGGGGGGGGGCGTGTTCATGGAACGAATCCAGGACGGGCGGCGCATACCCAGCTTAGCTGACTTGTCGATCAGAACTACACTACCATAAGCTATCTACCTGCATAGCCTACTAACCTAGGCTGCCTAGCGTATTGGCCGGCTTACGATACTAGCCCCCATGTCCCACTGGCCCACCTACCTGGCTGATTAAGCTACAGGTCTAACATCCTAGTCAATTGGCTAAGCATCATAGCCCGGTCTGTCCTACTGACATAGCGTACTAACCAAGCATACTAGTCTAGCTTACTAAGCTAATCTCTTGGCCTACTAGTCTAACATATTAGCCTACTGGCCTGGCCAATTAATATATTCTACTAACCTAGCCTACCGGCCAATTTTATAAGCCTAGCGGTCTGGCCTACTACTTCCGAGCCTACTGGATTAGCATGTTGTCCTCACCTACTAGCATAGCCGCACATCCTTGCCTAATACACTAGTCGCCTCGCATACTAGATTATTTGGGAGAAAGATGACACCTCCACGCCGGTCTCCTCCGTAAGTACCAAATTTGTTGGGAAACTAAGTCATCGAGGATTGTGGGCTGACATCCGCACACACAAGGAACTCTGACTATGTTTAACATTCTAACAAGAAACTGTGCTCGACATCCTCAAACAACGCAATCTTCCCAGGAGCTTACCAAAGCTACGTGGAATGTGCGTGGTCTGACTGCAACATCAAAGAGGCAAACATTAGGTGCAGATTGAGAACACTATGAAATCGATATTACATGCATTCAGTAAGTATCTAAACACTGAGAGCAGCAATTTCAGAAGGCCAAAAGCTAGTACTCATGGAACAAAAACAGGCCACTTGCCGTGGATTAGGATTCGTAATCGGACCAAGGGTATTGGACAATGCCATTAGTTTTGGATACGTCAGTGATCGCATTGCATTTATCGACGTGGCTATACCAACGCGAAAGCGCACCCCTACTAAGTGTTGCACAGTCAATGCATATGGGCCAACTACCGAAAGGGCCAAAGATAATTCATCTATATTAGATTCCTACTATGCAGAACTGAGCTCTGCCATTATTATCCCAGCTAGATGGGAACTGTTCATGTGTGGCGATTTCAACACCAAGCTGGGGACACGCAACAGCAATGGAGATGCACTGATGGCATTCCTTAGTTCCAATGACCTATTTGCCAAAAATACAGCTTTCAAACACCCATGCCGCCACCGGACAACATGGACTGGAGACATTGCTGATCGCAAAGCCCCAAAAGGTTCTAAGGCTACAAAAGCTGTCTTCAACCAAATAGATTTCATACTTTGCAAGACAGCAGCAAAACCCCTACTTCAGGATGCTCGTTCCTATGGAGGCACAGACCTCAATTCTGACCATAAGCCGGTCATTACACGCCTCCATATGATCAAGCTCTACCTAATGTATAAACGCCATACCACGCAAAAGGGTAGAGTTACATACAACTTACCCAAGCTCATCAGCGACACTGACACTCAAATGTCATACGAAAAGGCCCTCGGGGAGCAGATAGCTAACATCGATGTCAGCTCTGATCCAAACGAAGCCCTAACCAAAATACTGAAATCTATGGAATCATCCGCTACTAGTACCATATGTGTTCTAAGAAACAACCAAACTAGGTATACTGACGACCCTCTCGTAGTAAAACTGTCATCAGAACAGAAATAATTATGTCTGCGCATCTATCAAAGAGTGAAGATCGCACCAAACTATGCCAGGAACGCAATAACATTCTGCGCCACATTAGCGAACGCTTAAAAGATCTTGCTATCCAACAAGCAGACGCCCTAGCAGATAAAATCACTGCCACGGATGACTGCCACAAAATGTTTTGGGCAGCCCGAGCCCTGAGAGTTGCTGACTACACACCACCACTAACTGTACACAACTCTGAAGGACACTTTATCGGGACTGACCAGGGCAAAGCCGAGGCAATTCGAGAATGGTTCATGGAACAGTTCACTGACCACGATGATGAGCCATTGCACCCATACTCAGGAGACACCAGGCCATTACTAGCACCAATTAATACAACAGAGGTTGAGAAGGCACTTAACGCCCTGAAAAATGGACGTGCATATGGACCTGATAGCATGAGCAATGAACTATTCAAATATGCAAGTGACATTGTCTCAAAACCGATCACGCACATAATCAATTCAGCTTTTATTCACCACCTTCCATCGACGCCGTAGGCCAAGACATCCTTATCGTGCTACCCAAGCCCAAGAAGCCACCTGCCCCCACTCCCCCCCCCACCCCCAGACAATATGTGGCCCATTGTGCTCCTTAACAGCATACGGAAAATCCTATCCAATGTTACTGTATGCAGCATCCGAGACAAGATCGACCACTTCACCGGATCATGTCAATGTGGCTTCAAACTTGGATGCAGCTGTGCATACATTGTAAGGGCCCAATGCATGCTTGTGTTGGTAGTCATGTCCAAACACTGAGATTTCCACAAAATGAGCATTAACATGTCACAAGCCTTCGACACAATTAAGCGGTCAAAGATTCTAGATGTACTACGACAGGCCAGTTGCAATGAAGATGAGCTACGACTAGTGAAACTACTGCTTGCAGACACCGAGCTGAGAGTATGAGTCAAGTCAGTGACATTTGTAGATTTTGAGACATCAATTGGCTCCCCACAGGGAGATCATCTATCACCCTGTGCTTTTCACCTGTTACTTGGCTGCTGCATTGAATTCCGTGCGGGAAAACTCCACCAGGCCATGCCTCTGGTGCCTATACTGGGCATGCTGCTTGAGATGGAATATCCCGACGATGTGGACTTTATAGATGAGGAAAAGAAACCCCTAGACAAAATTCTCCCAATAGCTGCAAGCAAACTAAAAATTGAGAATCTTTATGAATGAATCCAAAACAGAGTCCACCCACATATACCTATCTACAAAGCATGAAACTAAGGAAAATGACGATACACTCCGTGGCAGCGAACCATGGAGGAAAAGTAAAATCCTGGGCTCATTGCTTTGCAGTACTGCTGACATTTCTGCACGCTGCACCATGGGGAACATAGCATTCCAGTCCTTCTGGAAGCTATGGATTCGTAGATCAAAGATGCCCTGGTAAAAAGACTACGTTTATACAATGCAACCTGCGTATCATTGATGATGTATAACGGTAACAGCCGGGCAGCTCCAAAGGCAGCTATGGACAAACTTGACGCCTGCCACCGCAAGCACCTATGCACCATCACTGGACACCGATGGCCAGAGAGCATAATTTCCAACGATGCACTATACAAGATGTGTAACACGCCGCCGCTGTCTGTAAAAGTCGCCCAGCAAAATTGGGCCATGTTTGGCCAGGTGTTAAGTATGCCAGAAGACACACCAGCATAGAGAGGCTTGGACTTCGCCCTACTCGGAGCCAGCAAATACAGAGCCAGGAGAGAACGTCATTGCATAAATCTGCTAAGCGTGGCACGAGGTGACCTCAAGAAAGCAGGATTAGGTACACTCAAGTCAAGAATGGACATGGGGAAGCTAAGAATTTTGGCGGAGGATAAGCCACAGTGGGCAAAAGTGAAGAAGGACTGATTGTAGCTGTAGGATGTTTCGACTACTACAGCCGCAGAATACAGTAATCATACATACTAGATTAATAGCTAGTAGCTTAGCCTAGCATAATAGGTTGCTTACTAGCCTAGTCTACTAGCCAGATAACCTACTAGCCTGCTAGCACGTTGGATAGCCTTCACTTACTAGCCTAACATACCGGTCTAGCCTATTAGCCTAAATTTCATGCTTACTAATCCTACCTACTAACCTACTAGCCTAGCCATCTACAGGCATATCCTAGTAGCCTGCTATCGCATAGGCAACAGGCCTAGCTCAACGATCTACGGTACTCGTATCTCCTACTTACCTGGCCTGGCTGACTGTCCTGCATACTAGCATAACTTAGTAGTCTAACATACACCCATACTTTCCTGTCATAGCAGCTCGGTCTTGCCTACTGTTCTATTATGCTAAAAGCATAGCCTACTGGCCTAGTATACTAGGTTGGTTTGCCATACTGGTCTAGCATAACAGCGTGGTCGTGCCTACTGGCGTAGCGTACCACCCTAGTCTATCATACTACCCTGTCTTTGCCTACTGGCTTACTGATCTAGCGTAGTAACTTGACCTAGCATATCATCCACTCAGCACACGCTGCACCATGTCACACCATCCAGCTCCACCCCACCCCACCCCCACCGTCTGGCCCTGCGATACCCTTCCCCTTACTCTGTGTAGGTATGCTCTGAGTATGTGAGTAGCTAGATATTACGGTGACTATATGGAATAGGTGCATAAGTATGTGGGCGACGATAGTATGGATGGTTGGTTATGTACTATGTGTAGCTGTGTGGTAATATGAGTGGATGGATGGATGGGTACGTTACCAGGATGTCCATGCCTGCGTACGTACGTGTGCACGCGTACGCCTATGTGCGTGTATGCGCATGCGTACATGCGTGTGCACGTGCATGTGCGTGCGTGTGAGTTACGGTACCTGGGTTGGTGGGTATAGCTAGTAGGCTAGTTTATGCTAAAATAGGAGGATATTCTATGCTGGCAGGCTATTCCCGTAGGCTATGCTAGCAGGCTATGCTAGCAGACTAACCAAGTACCATAGGTTGGTGGCCCGCTAGGCTAGGCTAGACTAGTAGGCTCTGCTAAGATAGTGATGGGCGTATTGGTATGGATAGTAGGGGTGCAGTCCTATGGTATGGTAGTGACGATTGTATGGTACATGTTGATATGCGTGTAATAGCATAGATAGGTGTGGGGATATATATGTGTGGTTATAAACAAATGTACATCAGGGTATCGGTGGGTGTATTGGTAGAGTATATGCAATTAGTCACTACTGTCACGGGAACTGGTGATTTTATACTTGCGAAAGGATGCATAATAAAATTGCCTCTATACTGTTCCACTTTAGCACAATCTCAGACCAGAAATTACCATTTTTTAAGGTACAAAAATATCATTCTAATAATTTTGAAACAGACTGGGAGATGTTAGCTGTTGCTGTCTATGGCAGCAACAGGTTCCAGTCAAAAAGGTTAAAACAATTTAACGGCCATTTTTGTGTAATTTACGTGAAATTGAGATGAGACATTGGGATTTTAAGGAGTAACAGGGTAAAGCTACACAATTTCTAGAAGATATGTTTTTGTGCCTTGAGCAAAGGGTTGACTTCATTTTTTGCAAACATTTTCCTAGCACAAAATAATGAAGGAAGCCCTCTGAACGTGTCTAAATAACTTATTATTTATCACAGGTAATTAGATAATATATAGAGAGATCCATTTTTGTCTATTTCCGCCCATTTCTAGCTAAGCTCCGCCCATTTTTACGCGTGTTGGAATCAATGTATAGCCACTGAATCCTGAATTCCTAGAATACAAATTCCAAGGTAATGATACAAGTAAGTTGGTGAATATTTTGAAACTAAACTTACTGGGTGATGTTGCTACTTATAGCATCATCAGCGCCCACTCATATTAGTTTCAAAATATTCAATAGAATATCTATTAACTAGTAAATCCATCAAAGACATACAATTCTTAAACTTGAGGGACATTTAAATGTTCACGACGTAGCTAAATATGTCCATATGATTGTGAGACCCGCTTTCATGTGACGAAATTGATTATGGCTTAGTATACTTAAGTGACTGATCGGATCCCTCCAATTCGTAGCCACATTCTAAGTTGATTTCTGGTATCCTTCAAATGGACATAGATCAAAAGTGTAAATGGTCAAGAACCTTCTAATTTCTGCTTAGCCAGTGTCCAATTGCAGACAAGGAAGAGTATCTTTGAAAATTCACCACTGGAATTTCAGTGGTAAATTTTCATAAATATTCATCTCTTAGCCTACATTTCTCAAGATCACCGCAGACGTCGGTGTTTTTTTTACAAACATGACAATTAAAAGGTTAGGTTGACACAAGAGGAGTTATTAAACGTTCTCCTTCAGTTTCAAGAGTTAATATATATATATGCATATTGGCATTTTAGATTTGACGATCAGCAGGAACAAAATATACAGCAAGACGATACCTTAGATCTCATTGTTTAGGCCTAATTTCAGAGTCTATTTCTATGCCCAGCACATTTCTAGCCATGACAGACACATTTCTGGCTATGCCGGCACATTTCTAGCCATGTCACGCACACTTCTAGCTATGCCGCGCACATTTCTAGCTATGCCGTGCACATGTCTGGCTATGCCCTGCACATTTTTAGCTATGACCCGCACATTTCTAGCCATGACTGACACATTTCTGGCTATGCCGGCACATTTCTAACCATACCGCGCACATTTCTGGCTATGCCCCGCACATTCCTGACTATGCCACACACATTTCTGGCTATTCCCCCGCACATTTCTGGCTATGCGAGTTACAAAATGTTCTATTTTCTGGATCTTAGCAGACACTTTAAATGTTTCTTATTGGTGTACTTACCTGTATGTGTATGTAAGTCACACGATTGCCAAGCGAAATAAAATATGAGCAAGATTTAAGCAAGCTACTCGGTCGTGAATTAGGCCCTACACACCTACCATAATATGTATTACATATATTCTAACATTGTGATAAGAGGAAAAGTGTTTTTGCAGTATATATCACGATATTATCTAAATTAATGTCATGCATTTCTAAATGGAACCCTACAATATAAACATGAATTCCGCAACAGTACACGAATGTGGCTGCCTATGGGCAATGATCCATGATGTAATATCAGATTCTAACGTTCTCCACGTCTATATAATATGTGTCTAAACCATGACATCGCGGAATTGTCATGCCAAGGTAGCAATGCATTAGAACAGTATACCATTTTGAATCATTAACTATATTGCTTATCTGTAGCATCATCTTATCAAATTAGATTCAAAATAGTCAATGTAATATTCAATACCTTTTAAATAATATACTCTATTTGACGAAGATGAACTTGTTATGACTAACATTTCCGTTTCCTGAACACTGTTGGACATATATAGTTAAGGATATCGTCTCTAATCGGCTTCGCCATGAGCATATAAATATAAGGGTTGGCACAATTATTAAAGCTCAAAATAACATTGGTAATAAGATACCAAAATAAATGATTGTATGGATATGGAAGTCCAAATAGTTCATGTGCCATGTCATGAATGAAAGACGGGAGCCAAGTCAAGAAGAACACGGCTATTATTGTATACATAGCTGTATGAACAGTACCTTTTCTACCCTTATCAGTTTGTTCTTCTTTTGAACGTGTTTTATTCACCTTGAAGAACTTTACTATATGCAGTGTAATCATTGTCACAGTTGGCAATACGTACTCAACCAAATGTAAAAATATGTCTTTAAGCCGATAGTCGCCATAGAAATCACACACTCTCACCAGAATCCCTTTGTGGAGAAAATATCCGGGCTTGTATAATAGTAACAACGGCAGGTTACAAATAATATGCATTATCCAAGTAGCAGCGCAGAGCGAGGCAATTAACTTCAAAGTCAGATTGACTCTAGATTGTAATGGATAAACTAACTGATAAAATCGAATTGCCGAGAACAACACGAGATGGCAGATACTTAATGACATTGTGGCTTGTGTGACGTAAGCTAGTAGTGCACACAGGAATTCTGGCACGTACAGAGGCATGTCGGGATATGTGAGTAAATAACATAACGCCCATGATAAACATGTGATTAGATCTGCCATTGCTAAACTGGTTATAGTACAGAACGTTTGTGTTTTGTATTTACCCGACCGGAACAAGTAGTATAGTATTACAGTATTCGCTGGCACACCAATGGCTAGAAGAACCCACGTAGGAATACGATACACAATTGGCGGAAGTGAGAGTACATATGCAAAGAGTTCATCGGCTGAAATATATAATGCTGTCTGGTTCTTTCTATTTCCTATTTGTCCTGCTTCTATTGATTGGTTTGAGGTCTGCATATTGAGCATTTCGACGGAAATTTGTTCGCTTTATTTTGAATTCTATCACATTAGTATATCTAACACGACACTACGGCTATATTATACAATGAAATCAAGGCTGATCGAATTGATTGAATTATATTTGCATCTGAGTGGAATGCATTAAATTCAGAGGCTGAAGTTTTCCCATGGTATCTGTTGAGATGTGTATGATGGTTTGAATATCCAGCCCTTCCTGATTGATTAAATATAATGCTAGGAACAGGTTCAGTGCCAATTCAGGCTTCAATTAATGTCTATAGAGTTCATGCCAGCAATATATATGTTTAAGTACCAAGATATAGCAATGCTTCCCCGTGCCTGCTCACTATTGCATGCTCACAAATAACGATTATAAAATATATGTGTACTAGTGAACCTTGTATTCTGTATTATAATAATTAGACAAATAGCATTATATATAGATGCACATATAACCTACAAAATATGTGTATTCACTCATTGTCTTAACATAGTCTCTTGTTTAATGTGATATTTATGGGGTTCTACTCGATATGACACGCGATTGATAGTGTTGCTGCCATTGTTATCAATGAGGTTTTTGAAGTTGTATATCTGCATCATTGTTCTGATCGCTGGTGCGTTTTTGTCGCAAATGTATTCCAGGAGCATTTGTTTTTAATAGCGTACACTTGCCCTTATTAACCCCACGCGTTGTCTCCATAGGGGATACCTTATCCGAAACCATTGCTAGAACTACTCATATGATTGCGGGCTGCAAGACGGCATTTACATTAGGCTATGCCTCCGGGCGGGGTGGTGACAGGGTTGACGTATGGGCAGAAAGCCAAAATTGGGGAAAATCGACCAAATCTGTTATGTGAGTTATCCATATGATTTAAGACGACATATGTCGATATATTTTATTCCACCACGGGGTGGGATATGATGTATGTGGGTGCAGTGTGGCAAAGTTGCTAAAATTCAAAGGAATTAGGCATGTATGTTTGTGCATATGGCAGCAACAGCGCCCAGTCAAATTAGTTTCATAACGTGCAACACTGCATAGTCCGTCCTCAATTACGCGTTCGTGCCGAACTTATCTACGCCATTCATGAGGTAAATGAGTATGACGTCATCCTACACGTCACGGAGTTTAGTATGATGTAATAAGATGTATGAATAAACTGAAACCCTCGATTCACCATGGCTGGACCTAGATAGTAACATTCAACCCTAGAGACGTTTTCTAGGCTATTCGTATTTACTCAGTCTAGACATATAGTCAAATTAATTTTCCTGTTAATGGTATCGTTAATTCGCATAGTTGTTTGCAGAAAACTAATCCAGAAATGAGCCAATCATATTTAGTGACGCTAACAACCTCGGACTAGAAACGTTGGTCGTAATAATTGCATACATAGTCATTACGGAAATCTATATTTCAATAACAGGATTACTAATTTGAATATTATGGAATTTGGAAGGCTATTCAGCAAAGATGGCTTGATTGGATTAATGGTTGAGTTGATAAGGCTATTCCTAGCTGGTATTTTAAAAATTAACTTTGGGAATTTTAACTTGCGACTTCCAACTGTTCATGCGACAGGAATTGGAAAATTTTGCGTAACAAGACCTAATTGCCAATGGACATTTCCATTTTTAGCTATGGCCCGCCCATCACTAGCTAAGCTCCACCCACAACCCGCCGTGTTGGGATTGATCGATCCCCAAATGCCCTAGCTATAAATTTCCTGAAAACTATACAGGGAAGCTGTTGAATATTGTGTAACCAATTTGACTGGGTGCTGTTGCTGCCGATGGCAGGCAGCAGCGCCCAGTCAAATTAGTTTCAAAATATTCAACAGAATGTTTATTAAATAGTAGAAGCACACAATTTGTACAACAACGCATAGACCGTCTTCAAATATGCGTTCGTGACGTACTTATCGACGTCATTCATGACATCAGCCATTATGATGTCATTGTACACATCACGCAGTTCATTATGACGTCATATTATGGGAGGGTACTCTGGAAAGGTGGATTTTTGCGCTATCCTTTGGCATTCCACGTATCTTTTTATAGTATATGTATACATTTTTTTCCTACGAAAAGACACGTGTCTCCATTTCATTGTCTAAAGATGATAAAGGTATGTATAAGAACTAGAAGGTGGCCTTGATGAGATGCATCGTCCAGGCTACAGCGACCCTAGAATATAAAATTGTACAATTGCGTCAATATATTGGTGAAAAAACGCTAACTGTAGTTCAAATTCTTGGATTTGTTGTATTTTAAGCAGAATAAAAACGCGTGAATAGAGAATTTGGATAAAGAAAACATACACAGATATCCTGCCGTAATGGCGAAATTGAGAAATTTCCCCCTATCAGAACCGGAAATGGTGGCGATATTGACAGTTTTGCAGACATGTTATATGCCATTATCATCATACTGATTCAAACACTATGAAGAAATAGACAATGTATTAGATTGTTAGACATTCCTTAGAAATTGTTTAGAATACACCCTGCCACAATAAACCGAAATAAGTAAAATCGGTACATGAATGGTTGTTTCAAGAAGCGAAGTCTGTAAGAGGGTCAGTGCTATAGAAATCCTAGCTACCAGTCATGCTATTTTATAGCCGGAAGGGCGGTATTACGTAGTGCGTACTTTAGCAACTATTCGAAGTGGTACAAAAATTAAGCCAAGCTCGTGCAAAATCTACAAGAGAAGCTATGTAGTTGGAGGTGTGACAGATTTAGGCAGATTGTCATTCGTCAGGGTTGAGCAGCAGCAAAGCAGGAGGGATTGCGCTCAGTTACATGGGCGACGACTATTGCGACCAAACTTGTAGCTGGCCAAGAACATACGACCTTACTTTAATGTACTCGTACAAATAACCGTGTTCACTTCCTTCATCGACAGGTCACAATTCACAAAAGCAATGCGCTTCTAGTGAATAGTCACCATGGGTTATTAGCGACAGGTATGCTAATACTAGTACTTCTCTCACGAACGGGGGTCGGGGAGTGGGGTTGGTGGGCACATAGATGCGTATGAGAGATCGTATACGACAACAATGATGTCAGAGTTGAATTTTCGGCAGAATTTTATGATATTACGTGCGGTAATCGAAGTTTGAAAGTGATTGCATTAAAGGGTGATGCTAGTACCAAAACGTACCTAAATAGGTATGTGGTAGCTGAATTATGATTAAGGAGAGCTTAAATGTGAACATCAATATGATTAATGGAAAAACACAATCCTTTGAAACAATGCCTATAGAAGTAGAATTAGCATGACCGGCCAGGTAAAGACACACATAAGCGCTTTTACTCCAAAATCATGTTACTGAAAATGTACAGCCATAGATTGGAGTAAACATAGTCATGACTGGAAATTTGGAATCATCTGAGAGGAATTGAGTTTCCAAAACTTGGATATAAACTAGTAATGGGCGTTTCCATTTTTAGCTATGCCCCGCCCATCCTTAGCTAATCTCCACTCACACTTCGCTCGTGTTGGGATCTCTGAACCCCATGACTATCAAATTCCAGAAAACTATATAGGTATTATTTTGGACCTAATTTGAATTGGGGCTGTTGCTGCCTATGGCACCAACAGTGCCCAGTTAAATTAGTTTCAAAATATTAAACCGCATGTTTATTAAATAGTAGAGACATACAATTCGTGCAACGTGTCGGACTATTAAGAGTTAAAGACGGGCCAAAGAGAATCATTTAAGACGTAATGATCATGACGTCATTATGCACGATGCTTCGCTGATTATGACGTCATATGACTTCAAATGATAGATGGATGCTAAGGAAACGCCCATTCGTATGCTGATTGGCATCGATGATCTTGATCTACACTCTTCATATCGTGAAATTCCAGATCAGCCTGGAGAATCAGTTGCGAGATTGGCACCGTTAGGATGGCCAGGCATCAGTAGAGATGGGAAGATTGTTTCAGCTATCCAGACAAACATTCTTCAGACATGTTTCGTGGATAAGCGCTCCGTTAAAGAGACATTAGAGACATTTTTCAAAGTCGAAGCAATGGGAGCAGTATCGATATCTAAACAGGTGTGTTACACGCCACAATCACAATCGTACTCGATACGGCTAAGCGTTCATGAAAATATAATAATGAACATTACCAAGTTAGAATAACGTGGATTGACCATGCGACTGCATATATTATGGATCTACAGTGCTTAGCTAACACAGAGAAACGGGATGCTGAGGACCCCGTAGTAGAGCTGTGCGATATACCGCTCTCACGTCGTAAAACGGTTCAATATGGTGACGGTTTGCAAACCGCCGTAATCATGCTCAAACCGAAAAACTGTGTTTAATTACATTTTCAGTGCATCTATTACTGATTAATCTTTTTCTAATTGCAAATATTGCTGCTAAGTTAGCCTCTGTAGTGGTCTTGAGAACTGTCAATTCGCCAACCTAAAGAAGTACATTTTTGGAAATTTACCACTGCAGTGACAGGCTCGATAACGAAACCAGACACTTTAGGTAAATTTTCAAAAAATAAAATCTTCCTTTGTCTGCAAATTCCATGAGAAAATTATAAATATATTGAAAAAATTTGTGGATTAACGGGTTAAAACGCAGACCCATCTGAACATTCAAAAGTCTACTTTCGTTATTTTCTATTCACACTAAGTTGCTTATGATGAATTGCACTCTGTCTGTAAATCTTACAATAATTTGAAATCAGTGTGACTGCAAGATACTGCTGTTGTTTGTACCACCTAATCTCAGTCAAATTACTTTCGAAATATTTAACATACACGATAATGTTTATAAAATTATAAATAATTGACTTTCTATTGGCCTTTCGTATTTACCGTTAACATAATTGAATTAGGTATACAATGATTTCTCTCCTTCATTCGTGTGCACATGATTGACACGTGTTCGGTGTGTAATGGATGAGTCTCATGCTGCAAAAATAATTCTTTAATAACAATTCCATTAAAAATCACGCGATTATCCATATCTAAGACTGAGTGTTCAAACCCGCTAATCTAAACAGATAGTCCGCAGCGCGAGTTCCGAGGGATTTTTAAATTGTCGCAATTTGGATACAAAATAACACGTTTATTTCGGTTATTGGCGCTGTATTTCTGAGCGAGCAAGTTACCTACACATCTAAGCATGGGGTGTGTTAGATCACAAGTTTACAACCACCTTGACCAGTGATGTCAGTTTGCGTTATATGCCGGTAATAGTCTTAATTCAATAGGCGTATGCGCTAATCACGCCCTACCTCTTGTAATAGCACAGAATCGTCATTAGCAGGATGTCTAACCCATGTAAACGATTCGATGGCCGCTTATCATCAGAATGTTAAAATGAGAGTAATTAATTGAAAGTTTATGCTGTCCGTGACAGCAACAATTTTCGACAAGTAGTCTAAAAATAATAGCACATGCTTTAACTGATTAACAAAGTTTACGGTAAATATCCCGTTGTTCAAAGGGTGATGATTAAACACACGGCACACTTTCCACATTAGAATTAATCGATTTCAAATAGAACACAACTTATGGTTAGTTGGTAATTGTAACATGATCTCATAGGTGTCTTGGTTCGCTTCCGCAAGAATTCAATCTCTTTAGTCTGTGACATTCCTGCACTTACAGATTGAGATTGCTCCAAAGAATATACGAGAGCAGATGTTTTGTGGCGAGATCTGGATAAAAGTAAAGGCCTAACGAATATGAATTTAATCTGGTCGCATTTGTTTTTAATTCATCACAATTTTCGACCGAGTTTATGAGTCAGGTTGATGCTGTGTTAATGACATAAGACATTTCCCAGGGCAGCATAGACTATCTGTAAGTCAACATACATGAATGACAGTTTGGACTATGGGATAGATGATGATCAAGGCATCGAACTATCTACACAGCGCTCAGAAATGTTATCAAATCCTAGGACGAAGGCTCACAAGTGGCTGTCCATTTCAATAGCGGTGGTGAATCACATACCTGTTAGAAACATGGCATCTGAAATTGACCTTGAAGATAACTAGCTGGCGACTATCACGATCTCGGACTTGTACGGTGAGCAGATAATGATCTGTTCGTATTCTGCTTCAGTTCCATAAGAGATGATTTTCAGTTCAAAAAGCGAAATTTCCTGAATAAGATCGCATCTCTCTTGGATCGTCTATGTCTTCTATCACCATTCATAATCCACGCAAAAATCGTGTTGCAGGAGATGAGGGTTGCAGGAGATGAGGGTTGCAGGAGATGAGGGTTGCAGGAGATGAGGGTTGCAGGGGATGAGGGTTGCAGGAGATGAGGGTTGCAGGAGATGAGGATTGCAGGAGATGAGAGTTGCAGGAGATGAGGGTTGCAGGAGATGAGGGTTGCAGGAGATGGGGGTCGCAGGAGATGAGGGTCGCAGGAGATGAGGGTTGCAGGAGATGAGGGTTGCAGGAGATGAGGGTCGCAGGAGATGAGGGTCGCAGGAGATGAGGGTTGCAGGAGATGGGGGTTGCAGGAGATGAGGGTTGCAGGAGATGAAGGTTGCAGGAGGTGAGGATTGCAGATCTGGATTGGGGCGATCAACTGGATGGTTCTCTTGCTGAAAAGAAATATCCCATGGTTCATGGAATAGGATGCATTAGCCATCATTGCGTGCCTAAATGCCTGCAGAACAATATCGACGTTATGCTTGAATCAGTGACCTTGCACACATTTACTGATTCTTCCGAGGATGCTTATGTGACTATTATATATAATCGATCTGTTTAATGTAATGGGCAAACGTAATCTCGTATTGGTATATCAAATACACGTGATGACCCCACACCCACCCCACCCCTAAGCCTGAAGTTAGCAAGTATCCCCGGTCAATGATGATGGCTGCCTTTTAGTTATATGAGTGACAGAGTAAGTTACAACTGCTTAAAGACATTTCGATGAAAGTTGCTGGATTTTGGTCAGACACAATAAACGTATTGTTGTACATGCGGAGAAGCAGCAGTCAGCTGGCACACTTTCTTGCCAACCTTGTCGGAGAAATCACACATTTATAAATATAGTCCAATGGCGCCTACGGTCCACCAATACAGAACCCTGCTGACTTGCCATCTTGGGGAGCGTCCATGTCGTGCTTATCGAATATTAACATATGGTGGATAGAACCGGATTTTCTTCAGTCAAATGATCTGACGGGCGTCACACTCATATTGAAAAATGGAGCTCCGTTACCGATGAAACCAAGATACTTCATTTATCGCCGTCATCAAACTCAGAAACGATGCTGGCATCAGATTTCTCAGAAGATAGATATTCGGTTAAATCATATTCGCTGTTCTCGGTGGGTGCGCCTTGTTCCTGCCAATGCGTCAGTGTTATTCAGTTCATTACATATTGTTGAACACATAAATCTCTTGAAAGGTTGAGAGGATTCACTAAGTTGCACGACTTGCTGAAGATGTTTCGCGCAACTTTATTGACAATCATTTCTTTCTCAGGCAGCAACAGCGTTGCCAAATTTTTCTCAGAATAATCAGCGGACTTCCTGTCTTGTTTGCGAGCAATTGCATACACAATTATGTAGGCCTATCTAGGCCTATTTCAGAGTGAAATATATTCACAAAGATCAAGCAGTTCACCAGCACAAGCACGATCGCCTCTGACATGCCTACCGTGAATAGAATAATACGCGTACTTCCTGATTGACAATGAAATGAACCGAAGTTTCGAGCATATATGATACTGGTCTTGATTCCGTATACCATAGAGGCCTAACTTATTGTGTAGGCATTTGTTAGCTAACAAAAAGGAAAGTCCGCTGATTATTCTGAGAAAAATATGACAACGAAATAATGGCGCCAGCAAATATCTATTTAAAATGGCAGCTACAGTTCTAGTTAGTTAAAGTGCCCATAAATTAACAAATAGCCTTAAATTGAGATAGAACATGCATCTTTTAAGAATAGATGAGAACTTTAAGCACGCATTTAATAAACACAAATTTTACAGTATTGAGACAATATGTTCCAAATTGAAAATCTACATTTTATAGAAAATGGACCTTTCCATGTTTAGCTATGCCCCGCCCATCTCTAGCTAAGCTCCGCCCACACCTCGATCGTGTTGGGATCGATCGATCTTTGAACTCCCTGACTACCAATTTTCAGAAAACTATACAGGTAAGCTATATTTTAAAACTAATTTGAGTGGTTGCTGTTTCCAGTGGTTGCTGTTGTCAAAGCAGGATTTGTGTACCTATTCTGTCAAGAGGCATCACTTGCATATCGGTTCTGACCGGTTGAATCCGACCGTCTTTTGAGCGTGGGATGGAGAGTGTTAAACAATCAAAGTAGTTAGATTTTGAAAATACCAGGGAAGCCCTCTGAAACGTCATTAGGTCTACGTCACACACGAATCCAACTTTAAGTGTATATAAGGACGTGCGTGAGAGACAAAACCTTAATCTTCCGATTGCGCTCTTCTCGAGTAGTCATCTCTTTCGTGAGCTTGAGTTTACCACCAGCAATTAATTATTCGTTTTGATAAAGTTAGAATCTTTGTTAGAAATCAGTTTAAATAAGTTTGATTAAAGTTACAATTTCGAAAAGTATTGATAGAGTTACAGGCCTGCAATGCGGCTCAATTTATTGTGCAAGAATAAAGTTTACATCTAGTATTATTTAAATTTGCAAAAGTGTTAGAGTTATTTCATTACAAGATTTCCAGAGAAAGGATGACCACCTTTCCCGAACAGATGATCAGACTCCAAGTCAGAGGACAAACCGTACTACACACGAACAGTTTTCATGATGTTTGTTTTTAGAATACAAGAATAGTGAGTACACTAGGCGTTGCTGAATTTCTATGATCACGTTTTCCAAAAACAGCATAAGCATTCTGTAAAAAATGTATCGGACATATTATCATATACTCTAAAAGTATCATTGAAAATACACAAATGGACAATTTTACGTACGTTATACAAGATTGGCCAATTCATGGCGTGGGATCAGTTGTGAATCCCAATTTCAGATTCACAACTGGTCCCACGTCATGGATTCCCAACTAAAATATCTTCAGTTAATCTTAAGCTGGACAACCTTGGAATAATATTATTAACTCAAGCATTAGTCAAGTCAAATTATCTTTGGCTGATACCAATCAAAACTGGATATTTGCGTAAGTTAGTTATCGTAGTATTAAAATATCAGTGCGTGACAATAACTATCTAATGACAGACACCCGGGATGTTGTATCCTAGACCATTTTAGCAGGGAAGACGAGTATTCGAGCACACATATTTGCTCAAACGAGGCTTTTGCTTTTTTCCGTTCTGGGCCCATCGATTCCTTGCATCAAATTTAGTTTGAAAAAGATGTCCTTCATTTGCGCGACTGCATGGTAACACAGAACAATCAATGTGAAGCTACGCTTTTCAGCTTGTAAAATGATTGACATGTGTGGAAACCCAAAGTTTCCTACAGACGTATGTGTTTACCACGTATCATAGCATTAATGTGTACTTCCAAATCCAAGTCAGGAAGCAGATAGCTGGATAATTGCAATCAGATACACGTGAATAGAATTCCCGTGAGTATCAGTTGGCCCCCTATGCAAACTGACCTGCCAACAACACAATCGGATACAGTGAGGTCTCCCGATGGCATTGAAAACCAGATTGCCAGAGTACTCGGTGAACATGCTGGACGCACAGCATTGCCTGTTCATGGATGCGTGGCCATCGCATAACATTGAGTTGGAAAGTAGAGAGAACAGATTACAAACTCTACATTTCTCTTTACTTTTAAAAATTGAGATTCGGAATTAAATAGGGATATGGTTAATTGCAGCCCCTCTCCATCAATCAAAAATTCTAAATCCTTTGAATCGTAGACGTCTTTATCCGAGAAAAGACCTACAGTTGAACACAAAATAGTTGCATTTATAGTACTCTGCTCGTCTACTGGATTCAATGGATCAGGATATTTTCGTATACAAATGTGCATAGCGAAGGGTAAGTTTAGCGATCTTAGATGCCACAGAGATGCTCCAAGAAATGGACCTTTCCATGTTTAGCTATGCCCCGCCCATCACTAGCAAAGCTCCACCCACACCTCGCCGTGTTTGGATTGATCGATCCGCGAATGCCCTAGCTATCAATTTCCTGAAAACTATACAGGGAAGCTGTTGAATATTTTGTAACTAATTTGACTGGGTGCTGTTGCTGTCTATGGCAGCAACAGCGCCTAGTCAAATTAGTTTCAAAATATTCAACAGAATATTTATTAAATAGTAACGGCAAACAATTTGTACAACAAGGCATAGACCGTCTTCAAATATGCGTTCGTGACTTACTTATCGACATCATTCATGACGTCATCCATTATGATGTCATTCTACACACCACGTAGATGATTATGACGTCATATGATGGGTACATACTCTGGAAAGGTGAATTGTAATAGCAGTTGATCACTTTACCATTTAAATTAGACAACTCGGATACAATAAATTCTTCGGGACATAACTGATATATTACAATGAAATTACCGCCCTTCAATCTTCAAATGATAACTTTTGCGAAAAGCAAAATAAATGTACATTTTACCAATAATAAGACAATGTATTCTTGTACAATAGGCCTAGGATGCTCACTCTAGGGACTGTTACAGGGAGTCCACGCCTATCACCCCGTGAGTACCCAGTGCCTTGGCATTGTCAAAATGCTACTTATATCAATTAACTCGGCAATGGGAAAGATGTTTAATGAAAATTATACTATCTTCTTATTTACCACTGGAATCTATTTTTTTTAAATCTTTTCGTTGGACAGGCAATGGAAATGTCTCAATACCACCGCACCTTTGGTCGGAATATAATTTGTTCCTTAGTCAATGTCCTTTTACAGGCCAAGATAAGACTTTCATTTTGCAAATTTACCACTGGAATGACTGGCTATGTAAACGAGCGAGTCGGTCCAGTTGTAAATTTGCAAAATAGTCTTACCTTGGCATGCATATGGACATTCCTCAAGACTAATGCAAATGCCATTTTGGCAGGCATGAAAATTAAATGGTTAACGCACGAGAGATTAAGTGATTATAGTACATCACCTTACTGTATCATTTCACATTTTCAATGGTTGACGAGTAGGTGGTGCTTTCAAATAACAGGAGGAAATATCACTGATTAAATCATCTTTACGGAGTACATACTTATACTTATATTTATATTCTTGAATAATTCATGCTGACTGAGGCTAATATAAGGCGGAGCACAAAGTATTCAGGTAAGCGATTTAAAGGTGTAGCATCATTTCACATTTGGTAGCTGGTGCAGATTCAAATTCTAGATTAGCAGCCTTGTAACATTGATATTCTCTTTATCCAATGAACCGTTCCAGTTTTAGCTATGCCTCGCCCATCTCTAGCCCATCTCGAGTCCATCTCTAGCCCACCTCTAGCGAAACTACAGCCACGCTTCGCTCGAGTTGGGATAATCTGTAAAAACTGTATAGGTAAGCTGCTGCGAATTTTGAAACTAATGGCAGCAACAGTGCCCAGTCAAATTAGTTTCAAAATATTCAACAGAATGGTTTTTTTAAATATGGAAGACATACAATTCATACAACAACACTGCTTAGTCCATCTTTAATTAAGCGTTCGTGACGTGCATATGATGGGTGGATAGGCTGGAAAGGTCCAGTGAATACAGATTAACATAAAAGTGGGATAACAACATAGTTAATTTCAAAGAAAGATACTTGAAAGGAATATGTCACAATTAACCAATTTGTTATAATGTTTAGTCAGAGTTTAATTGTGTATTCTTGCATATTGTAGTCGTTGGTATTGAAAGATTTATATCCATAATTCTGTTCCTGTTCCTATTTTGATCAAATTGTGATTTCAGTCATCGGAAAAATCAGATGTCTCTTAACACCTATTGGTGTGTTATGTTTTGCAATGTCAAATGTTTTCTACATGTACTCCAAGCATCTTTCGTCGACCAATCAAACTCTGCATTGACTAATTCATATCTACTCGACTTTATAACTGCCTAGAATGCTACCTCACGGCTTTGCAATTGCCAATGACCTTAGTAACTCCCGTTACGTAGATACTTCATCCATTTACCTCAACCTCAAAGCAGGTGTTGCAGTGATTTTAGGTTCAAGCATTCAAGTACCAGCCAGCTGTGGGCGGGCGATCGCCGTTTCGCGCCTGTCTACACCCCCTCCACCCCCCCCCCCCCAGCTGTCGAGGCCAGGCTTGGTGTCTGAGTGAGGGACCGGGAAGTCAGTCTTCGTGAAAACATTCCTCATCGTAGTATCAGGTCAGGTCACTCAATCATAGACTGTTCATGCCCTGGAATCTTTCTAGGTGACTTCTATTAGGGATTTCAGGGCTTGCGACGCCGTCCCATGGGTGCGTTCTCAGGGCTCCCCCACAATAGTTTGCTGGCCGGAGCAACCAGCCATCTCCCTGGAGATGCGCAGGTCCGGTCGGGTCAGAAGCAGCCATCTCAGCAGATAGTGTTACTTCTTCAGCCAAGGCAGAGGTGACGTGCGCTGAGGCGTGTGGTAGTTGCTATCATTGGAGATAGGCGTTTCTTAGTGTAGCTCGCGGGGGTATGCGCTGGCCAGCCATATCGCTGCAGTAGTATAGCCGGGATTAAAATGATACCACGTCCCTGAATAACGGGGGAAATCGAGAAATTCGCCTCCCAGGCCCTTAACAATTGAGGGCCGCATTTTTTAGGTGTTTTTAGGTCCAGGTAGCGCGGGCCTCTAAAAAACTGCCGCCCCTAGGGCCCCCCTTCACTATGCCAGCACGTAGTGCGACGCCACACCCCCATAATGAAAGCACGCATTACATGGTCTGAACGTCCATTTAGAGACAAGCATACTCAGTGGTATACGAGCTGATCAAGCACGCATTACAGGGTCTTAACGTCCATTTAGAGACAAGCATACTCAGCGGTATACGAGCTGATCAAGCACGCATTACATGGTCTGAACGTCCATTTAGAGACAAGCATACTCAGTGGTATAGCACGCATTACAGGGTCTGACTGTCCATTTAGAGACAAGCATACTCAGCGGTATACACCATGATTACTGTTGCACAGATTCGCGCGACCGCCAGAGATGATCCTTTGAATCCCCACAAGAAAGCACAGCGGCGGCGGGAGCTTCATCAGTTGGATGAGGAGGTGACGGCTAGCTTACGAGCCAAAGCTGTAGCGACGCGGATGGCAGACCATCCACTGGAGGGCCTACCTGCCCTACGCAGGATCGCTAAGCGAATGATGAGGGGGCCGAGGGCTGAACCCTTAGCCCGGAGCATGAGGCGAGAGGGTGAGCAGATTCTCAATGAGCGTCAGGGACGTGGTATCATTTTAATCCCGGCTATACTACTGCTGCGCTCCGTTGCACCACATATACATGATGCGCGGGAGGGCTGGTTAGCTGCGGTTCTTATGGTTGCGGATCCCATATCGCGTCTCTCCGAAAAGTACACACACACACACACACACCCACACACCCACGCACCCACCCACACCCACGCACCCACCCACACACACACACACACCCACCCACCCACCCACCCACCCACACACACACACACACACACACACACACAGAGAAAGTGCCTCGCGCACGCCTGCGTCACAGGAAAATGCCTTCAATGCCGAAGCTGAGGAAAAGAGCTAGCAAAAAAGGGCCACTCTTTTGTTCAAACAGAAAATGCTAAGTGCTGAAAATCCTATTGAAGCCATAATTAATGGGATACACGTTGGTTTACGTGAAGATGGCACGTATGATTTCTGAGGAATTCACAAGTCGCTGTCTTATGCAGGTGCAATGTTGCTGCATTGGTAGTTGCCGCATTATTTATGCGGGCCTTCTGCTTCTAACCCACCATTTAGTCATTAGAAACGAGTACAAGCTTTGGCCGCAAGTGGTATGGATTCCTACCTAACTTTAGATACATTTATCTAACAGCCGATGATGCTCAGCTTCTTGGAGTCATTCCCATAAGCACACGCCCCTGGGTAGAGCAATAAGCGCATATAAGCCTATACGAGAGTCCATTAAAACGCGTGGTGCGCATGCGCGCGCTCAGACGCTTCAACGACGACACGCATGTCAAGAATAGAGGCGCGTGCGTACCTCTAGTGTACTGAATAGGTACTCGTAAATGCCTTTAATCTATTTATTTTCGTCGTTCTTGGTAAGAATCAGGACCATAATTTGACGAGCTTTTTAAAACTTCAAACCAGTTTAAAATCGGTTCAGAAATTATCCCCGTTAAATTATGCTCAAAATATTTCTATGACGTCGTAATCGCGTGTATAGATAGATAGATAGACAGACGGACAGACAGACGGACGGACGGACGGACGGACGGACGGATGGATGGATGGATGGTGGAATGGGTGGATGGATTGTTGGATGGATGAATGGATGGATAGATGGATAGATTTATTACAAAATAGGTCATTGGCCTTTGAGGGAATACAATGCTATTTATTATGCATTGCATGGCGGACAATTTATTTGCATTGTGTATCTAAGGTAGCCCACTTGAGTTTTATTGATACCCACCACCCATATATATGGTTGAAACGAGTGAAAGAGAGGGATAGGTGGATGAGGGAGAGGAGGGAGCGAGATGGGTGGGGTAGTTGAAGGGACGAGGGAGATAGAGCTGCATCAACTATGTGATGATATAGAATATAGCATTATGTTCCAGCCCTAATACGTCTACAATGGCTAACCGCAACATGTTTTTGTTACAACGGTCGTGTTCTAACACTATGAAATACTAAACGATATCGGTTGCATGTTGCTATTGCTGCTAGTTGATGAAAAATTAATACAGGGACATAACGCATAGCGGCATTTGAAATCGAAACTGGCAAGGGTCGTATTGAGAGGTTTACACATAATAAGACATCTGAGATATGTGTTACAATAATTGTTACTAGTTCCAGAATTATTAACACGTGAAACTTGTATAAATTAGGGAAAATTAAGGAAAAGATCGCTATGTTCCAGCATTAATACCGTTTCATCGGCCACTAGCAACAGCTTTCTGTTGAATGGGTGGTGTTCATAGATTATGAAATACTAAGAAACTCGTGTGTGTTGTTGTAAAGGTAGCTCAATAGCTATTATGGCATAGCCGCCTGTGCCAAGCGAATCGAAGTATTTAGGTGGCCATTTTGAACTTTTATTTTTGATGGATGATGGTGGTGAAAATGTCGTCCTATAAGTTGTTTCATCGCGCGAGCTCAGATTTGGCACTTTTGAACGTGTCTCGTGGATGTGTTATAGTGTGTCATTAAATCATTTGCAAATTAGACCACGCACTGGGTTTCCCCCGCCAAAAATCATACGGTTACGTGCCCAGCTCTCGATCAATCAGATTTGAGTATTTTTGGCAATATCTATTTGGGCAAAGAAATTGAAGTGGCTATGCCTTAAACTCAGAGCCATGACCCTTCGTAGATTTTAGCAGTATTTGAAACCTACCTCGAAAATACGTTTGTGGCAAGTTTCGTTATTATGTATTGATACCATTTGATGGAATAAAATCGTATTTGGCGGAAATTTTCTTTTATAAGAATCATTTCGTTAGATAATAGTTTTGCACATGCTGAGAACCATTGTTATGCGATGTACTCTATGTTCAACTAATAAAATTGACGATTTCTACAGTCAAATTCTGGCAGATTGTTGGCATAATAATCACTAGCATCATCAAGCCTCACGTTCGAAAAGCACAACGTTCCAGGGCACTCTTCTCGTGTAAAATCGGCTTTACTCAGTTTGTGAATTAGATGCTGTAAGTAATTAGGAAACGGCAGATTGTCATACTTTGGCAGTTTCATAGGAATTTAGTATTCCATTTTAGGTAAATCTGTTTAGGAACCGTTGGATACGTAAAATATAGCAAAATGATTCAGTTGAAAGGGGACCGACTGAATCATTTGCTCCCCCCACCCCATGGGAATTTAACGCGAAATGGATGGTTACAATACGCTTATGGCGGCTTATGGCGGCTGCCATCTGCACGCGTTGACTAATTCAGCCCTTGGAGGGTTGCTTTCAAAGGAAGATCGCGCAAACATGGTTTTCAGTGAAATGAACAGAGAAAAGACCGTGTATTCTCGCGGCTTCTCGTTTAACCGAGACGCAGGACGCTTCCTATAAATGTCGGATTATGAACTTGAAAGCGTGACGCATTCTAATCCAACCAGCCACTGTTGTTGTATTTATTAACCAATTTAT